>JBAMHV010000016.1:1209184-1224079 GCA_037177535.1 Pseudomugil gertrudae | reverse complement strand
AATCTTCATTTGCATTCGCGCTGATCACAGATTCGCGACGCACATTCACTGGACGCCTCTAGACGCGGGTTTACATTTACTTAACATGTAAATCAGACGCCTGGATGGCAAAACGCCTGACCGGTGTGAACGCAGCTTTAGACTGCTGCTCCAATGACCGAACCCCAGATAAGTGGCAGAGGATGGATGTATTGATGGATGATGACAATAGTATACAAATACTTAAACACAAACTTATCGATGACTCATTTAAAAAAAAATGTTTTACCTGATATTTTATATTTTAAGGTGCTTTTGGTACATACTTTTTTCTATTTGATGGTATGAACAAATTACTATTAAGATCACATAATTTAGACTACCTGTTGGGAATAAATCAAACTAAAGCCCCATAATAAATATGTTGTTTCCCTTCCTGTCTGATAATGTTGAATTGGCTGCAGTGTTTCCCAAATGCAGTGCTTGCTCCTCACATGTCATTGTCATTGCATGTTTCATACCATGACACCAAATAACACCTTGTGGATGTCCCAGAGACAATACTGGCTTAAAAAAAACTGCTGTATCCCTGGAAATGTGGTTCACACATTGTTGCAGTGAGAAGCAATTCTAATGTTTGAATTTGAATTCCCCCCTGCGATCAATAAAGTATTCTTCATTCATTCATTTAATTTCATGTTTATCTTGTTATGTAAGTTGATGAGGCAAACAACTAAAATAACAATACAGTATTTTCGCAACCACTAGGCGCACCGTACCAAAAGACACAATCTCAGTTATGCGTGCAGTTAGAGTATTTAACACATACACAAGGCGCACCGTACCAAAAGACGCAGTCTTATGCGTGCCTTTACTGTATTTTGATCAGGCGTGGGTTTTATATACAATCCACGCCCACACTTATAACACACACACAAGCATACAAAAAGAGCAGGAGCAAAACTGAGTTTGGTTGTGCTTTATTTCGGTTGTGCTTCACTTTCTCTTTTTTTTTACCGGTAATTGTCATTTATCAAACCCATCGAAGTCTTCATTCTCTATTTCTGTATTGAACAGCAGCGCTAAATCTCCATCAAACATGTCAGGTTTACTGTCTTCTGTTTGTGCCGGCAGTCTTTGTCTTAAAAATAACCATAGGCGGCAGTTTCTGTCCATTAGCATGGCAGCCAAGCAGTAAAAGAAGGCATTTCGTGCCCCATTTTGCGTATCGCTACCGTGCTGATCTCCTTTTCTCCACAGTGTGACTCAGGAGCGAAAAATGGCCAGCTTTTCGTAATTATCCACTGGAAGTTGCTGTAGTCCTTGTCCGGTTCCAGTCTCCTCCACTTGCGAACCAGTGTCGCTGTAGCTGATGGTCTTCAGTTTAAACTGTGCTGCATAAGCATGTGGGTAGCGAGAAACTACATTACCCAGCATGCCATGGGATGGGGTCATGTAGAGAGCAGAGCGAATCCCGGGAAGGCAGAGAAAAAAAAACACGGAAGAAAAGTAAACAGCTTGTACGTCTCGCCTGTTTATTATTATTCACATAAGAATGCCTGTATGTGGTGCTACAACACACACACAGGACGCACTGCAACAAAATCTAAGACTTTAATATGTGTCTTATGGTCGCAAAAATACGGTATGTTAAAAGAAAAAAAAACAATGCTGCTTTTCATTTTTAGGTTTGATGATTTATATGTATAGTTATGACCCTGTTTGGTAGAGGGGTTTTGTCGTAACTACATACTATGCACAGTTGTGAAGGTAGTGAAAATTCATTTATTATTGCCAAAGAGGGTACTGGTACACACAAGTGGTCCTAGACCATGGGAGTCGGGGTTCCAGAAGCTGCTCAAACAAACAAAGTAATATAACATAAGTATTATAAACTATATATATATATATATATATATATATATATACAAAAGACAAGATTTCTAAATACTAAAACTAACCTAAATGTGACAACCAAAACTAAACTAAACACCACAAAATTATCAAATATACAAAGTGTACCACAAATACCGTAAGCCAAAGTCACAAAGTCCAAACGACCGCAGATTCACAGACCTAACATAAAAAAGTCTGTTAACAAACAGTTTTTCAAGGAGGTAATGATGATGTGGCCTTTTTATTTCCTCTTTGCTGGTCTGTTGGATGGTGATTGGTTGAGGGGTGCGGGTGAAGGTGTGTCTTGTGATCCATTCCTCTCCAGGTGAAGGTGCAGGCAGGTTGGCAGGATGAAAATGACAGATAATTACTGATTTGACAGGCGTCCGTAACATGTATGTATGTATATGTACTGTGTGTGTGTGTGTGTGTAAACATATCTTCTACAAGTGCATATTGCAGTATTATAATCCAGTATAATAATCCAATAATTCATTATTATTAAAATGACAATACAACTTCACTTTATGTAACTTCAGTGGTTTGGAAGCAAATCTGTCAGAGGCCAGGTTGGTGTCTGTGTAGATTGGTTCTGATAACTGGAAATATTTAACTTGTGGGTTTGAGACCCTTGTAATCTCTGGCTGAAGTAAAAGAAAACTCAAGGGAGAGACCGACTGAGTGCAGTAAAGGTCAGGTCTTTGTGAGAATGGAGAGCAGCATTTTCCAGCCACAGTATCAGCTCAAAAAGAAAAAAATACAAGTGAACTCAAGTCTTTTAATTTTGCTGCCTGCAACCTGTTAATTATTTTGTTTTAATGAGCAATCAATCAATTAATCAAATCCTCACTGCCTTTTGAAATCCCTGGAGAAATGTTGAATTACAGTTTTTACAGTAATTTTTTGTGAAGCTATTACAGCCATTATGCCCAAATAGGCTGTTTTCAGTTTTTTTTAAGAGGCTTTAAATAATTTTTAATTTTGTATTTAATTGAAAATAATTTGTATTAAGGGATTTATTGTTAGATTCCTTAGTAGCATACACAATGAACCAATTAATCATTGAGCTGGGTTGCAAAAAAAAAACACGTTTAATACAAGAAAGGCTTATTAGATTAAGTTTTCCCTCTATCTGTCTTTTTGATTGACAGATATTCAATGACCCCCAATGGTCCACGGCCCCCCTCTCAGCTCCACGTCTTTACCATTTTAGTATTTTCCTGAAACGACGACCTGTGTGACGTTAACAAGATGGCAGTGGTAGGAACAGCCAAACAAGCTTCACTTTTGCTCTCCAGAAACCTGCTGGGAGGCTCCATCCATCTTTATAAACAGACTAAGTGTGACGGAGGCATTAAACTGCTTTATTCAAAGCCAGCCACAGTCACAAGAACAGGAAGTAGTTGTTTCTAAATAGATTTCAGGAAAATATTGATTAATTTGTACTTTTTGTCCACAAGTTTTCACTGCTAATGTCAGAGAGCGGTTCTTAGACATTAGCAGGATCCTCTTGTAAACCCAGACGCTATGTTCCCAATAAAGCTGATGTACAGCTGATTATATATAGAAGAAAAAAAGCATAGATGAAAGATTACCCTTATATATGTGTGTAGACCTGGACCCATAAATTGCATTTTTTCCCTAATAAAAGGGACTTTTGAGACATTTGAAGAACCCCAAATATTATCTATCAACTCTAAAACACAATCATGGTCTCTTTCCAATTATCCCTGATGTGTCTTTTACTGTGAAAATAATTTAATGTTTTATTCTAAACTGAATTAATCCACTAATGCTTAAAGATTGTGGGCATGAAATCTGGTTCAGACACACATGACCCCCTCAAGTGGATTTTAACTATGATACCAGCTTATTACCATAAAAGCATTGACACTACAAGCGTGCTGGCTTGCTGACAGTAAACACTAAAAAATAAACTTTCTTCAAGTCACTGAGTGTTAATCAGTCCCTTATCTGTCACATATCTGTATTTCTGAAAGTAAAATATTATCATTCCTAACTACTAATTATCATGCTAAACACCAAAACAACATTGTTGTATTCTAGCAGCCATTATCACTGCTGGTATTCAGAGGAGGCAGGTTTTTCCTTAAATATTGTGCAAAACATCCACCATAACTTCTTATGATTCTAACGCTGTTTCTGAAATGATTAATTATTTCTAGTTTATTTTTCAAATGTAAACATATTAGCAGTGATGTAGCCTGATTATAGCCTCACAGAGCCACAGGAATGGCTGTAAACACCATAACATCTGAAGCCCTTGTATCCTCTTCAGGCCTTTAAAAACTATTTAAATGAAAGCTAACATAAGTCGGATCTGTGACCTCCGACATGGGTTTATGAGTCGTGTTTAAAAGCCAAAGGGGAAAGGAGCCACTGCTCCACAGAGTGAAACAGTTAAACTTGCTAATGGGCAACAGCAGTTTGGGTTTTGCAGATTTTTGTTTTGATGGAGAAGTCCAACTGGTTTACTGTCAAACCGAAATAAAAGGTGAGGGTCAGTGCCTACAGGTCAACCAGTTAGTCCGCTTTAAAGACTGTATCCCCAGTACTCCTCCTTTAGCATACACATAGTAAAGCTATATTACAGTATAAGATCATTTTAATGTAAAACAGCCTTTTATCTATAATCTTGAACCCAAATAAACTTATTGTGCTCAGTGAATTAGCTAACATGTTAAAGTGGAGTTTAATCTTTATTTAGTGTCCTCTTAAAGGGATCCAAGGCCAAAGCCGCTTCTTAGCTCTACAAACTCATCCGATAATGTGACACACATGTCCACTGTCGCTGATAATTCCCTGAAGTACCCGCGTTTTATACGGAAATCTTTAAGGCTGTTAAACCGACTCGATGTTCTCCTTGCTAATTACCTTGTCATGTGTGTAATTGTCTCGTCCTATACGTCACAGATCTTTAGATCCCAGCAGCCATTACACACATCTGATGTTCATTGTCTCCCAGTGAAACCAGTTACACAAAGGAGACGTAGGAAGTGAACTAGGGGTGGGGGGAGAGGAATGAAAAGTGCATGTGTGGAAGCGGTGGAGGTGAGATTTCCAGTGGTTTGAGGCCGCGCACTGTTGGGTAAAAAAGAAAAGGAAATCCACCCTGCAGGTTGGACACCTCTGCCTATGGATTTACTAAAGCTGCCAGACTGCATCAGACTAAGAGCTAATGTCTTTGATAAAGGAAGAATGTCCTGTTGGCTGCACTACCAGCATGGACTTGCCTGGAAACGCCCTGAACAAAGCCTAATAAATCCTTCTTCTTCTCCTGTTCTAAACAGTCTCGCACAAAACGAAACCCATGTCCACAAACAACATTATCTGACCACCATTACCTCCATAAACTAACACTGGTTTGAGATATGGACATGGTGGTTACATTTTCAGTAAAACCATTCATCAACATATGATATATTCGGGCAAATCATCTCTGGTGTTCTTCTCTAATGTGCCAAAGTTTAGTGAGGAAGCACAGTTTAGTGTTTGTAGAAATTCTGGTAGCTCTCAGTGTTTCGCTCCTGTAAGAGTTCAGCGTGCCAGAGCGGAAAATGAGACGTAGCGCCAATGAACATTCGAGCAAAGCGCTGCACATTTAGCGAAACTCGCATGAAGGGAGCAAACACATTTAAAAAAGCTTTTATTTAGAAAAAATACCTTTTTTTTATCTGTTTAAGGCTTAAACAATTCAAAGTAAGCAGTTGCAAACATAAACATGCAAAGAAACAAAATATCATGATCTGCCTACCTAGTCTCACTCAGCTTATCCTCCTTCTACAGCTGCAGGTGTAACTGATGGTAGGATCAACACACACCTGTCCCTAATCATTACTGCTTACGTAACGCCGGGTTACTCTACCAAGGACGTCACCAGTGAGGCCCAGTCCCAATCCCTGCACTTCCATCCTTGAGCCAAAGGATTGAGCGTTCATGTTAAAGGGTTCAAGTGTGTAGTGCAGGGATCTTCAAATCCGGCCCTCGAGGGCCAGTGTCCTGCAGGTATCGAAAGTTTCCCAACTGAAACACACCTGATATGAATTAAAGTGACCTCCAGAGCTTGTTGCTAAGTTCTGCACCAGTCTGTTAACGACCGTTCATTTGAACCAGGTGTGTTGCTGCAGAAGGGCATTGAGTACCTGCAGGATACCGGCACCACGAGGACCAGATTTGGAGATCCCTGGTGTAGTGTGTCCCAATTTTCCATTTTACCCACAATTCATTGCCCCGTGTAACATTTTGAACTGGAAAGTGGGAGAATTATAAAGTTTGTGCCAATGCTGAATAAAAAGTTTTATATTATTTCCTCTTTTACTTTGCTGTCCACGTGTTATAATAATTAAAGTTTCTCCTGTTATTTGAAAATATGCTCTAATGAACGTAGTGATATTTACACACTGAACAGTAAAGAGAACCCTTTAATAGAACATTTTGTGCAAATGCCGCAACAATATGCAGGTAGGCTGCAGCATTATGAGCCGACCTCTGCTAGTAGTGTGGGCCCACATCATCACACCACCACCAACCTGAGCTGCTGATGCAGGATGATGATTGCATGTAGTTTTGACCCGACTGTCTGGACGTCGCGGTGCAAATGTAGACTCATCAGATCTTTATTCTCCTGTTTGGGTTGGTCTCTGTGAATACAAGCATCAGCTTCCTGTTCTGTTAACAGGACTGGCTCCCTGTCTGTAACCACTACCACAAACCCCAGTAGGCTTCTGGTTCTGTCCCCTGATCTATTTCAATATGTTGTGTGTATGGATACCATTCATAAATGGTATCCAGCATATCTTTCTGACCAGTCTGCTTTTTCCTTCTCCTCCAGACCACTGCTGGATATGCTCTCTCTTCCAGGCCTTTTTCTCTAAACCCTAAGCATTGAGTCCTTCCAGTCCTCGAAGGCTGGTACCCTGCAGGTATCCCACACTTCCCTGCAGCAACACACCTGATTCAAATAAAGGCTCATTAACACACTTGTACAGAACTTGACTACAAGCATCAGTTTGTGAAATATTCAGACCAACAACTACATTTAAAGTCACTTTAGTCCTTTCTTCCTAATTTTGATGCTTAGTTTGATCTGCAGCCAGTTGTCTTGACCATGTGTACATGCCTAAATGTGTTGAGATGTTGCCACGTGAACTGTCATGTGTCTGTTGAACTGCATGCAACCTGAAGAATATAACTTCTTTTATCTTTTGATTTAATTTAGCCACTCTCCCCAAATCATCTGCTTCTATTACTACACATCTACCAATACCAGTAACAACTGGGCTATTTAACTGTCTCTTATTAAAGTCTATTTAGTTTAAATCCAAATCCCTGTTTCTCTGTTATCAGGACATCCGGCTGTGCATCCAGAGGAATGTTGTCTATTCTACATGAAGATAAGATAAGTTTGTACCCCTTCATACATGGTGGGCACTACATGGGCCTTTATGTAGAAGCTTTTTTTTCCAGTATTTTCATGATTAAGGATGGTATATTTGTAGATGAACCACTTTAGTTGAATTTACTGAGTCTCCAATGCATTACAGAGAATAAAGAAATAAATAAATATATCATTGCAGATAAATGTATACATCTTAATAACCCAACTTTACCTTAGAAATAAATTCGAAAAGCTATATTTTATTAAATATCTACATAGTATAATTATGAAAATATATAATTTTAGAAATATTTTATATAATACATTCAAATAAATTAAATAAATAGAAGAAAAATAGCAATAATAAACAAAAAAGTATCATTGCAGGCATCTGTGGAGGTTAAATACTGACTATTTTTAAAGTAAAATTATTTTTAATGGATGGATGCATGAAAGGGTTAAAAAAAAAACCCTCCCAAAAAACAGCGTCTCCATTCTGGCAACACAAAAACATGCAGCTCAGCCTCTAGGCCCACTGCATCTCCGGTCTGGCTTTTCTCTGTCTTCCCATTAGTCACATTAGAGATGGAGGCAAGGCGCTGACTTTCTGTCTTTAAAAATTTAGCTTAACTTATAATGAACGCATAAAAAAATCTGGGAACCAAGTGGAATTCTATAAAAACGTCATTGAACTTGCCAGGACCATTCGTTGTTCATGCATACAGGGGAAACACACCATTCCACATGATTTATTCCGATTTAAGGGGAATTCTTAATATTAGGTCACAAGGTAGATTTGCAGACCATAAAACTCAATGTGGTGTTTCACGGCTGCACAACTTCCTTGATTTGGGTGTTTTAGAGGAATAAAGATCAGTTTCATTGCCTCAGTTTTTCCAACACAAAGTCTGTCTCCTAATCTCAGTCTTACACTTTCATGACTCCATCAGTTCCACTTGATTAAAATCCTCCAGCTGTTCAATCAGAACAAAACAGAGGAGATTTCCACCATCTTTCATTATTCTGCTGACAGCAGATGTCAAAACCCAGAAATGATCACACTGCAAATATTCAGCATCTGCACCTTTCATTAGTTATTTTCTAGATTTAAGAGTTTCTTTTTTTAAAAACTCATAACCTTTCGAATGCTGCCTCTCCTGTACTGAGTCTGGTTCAGATCATACTATGAAATGTAACTGAGCCCTTCAGTTTGCCGGTTCAGTCATCAAAACAAGAATTTTTACTTTTAGACAAACGTTCAGATAAAAAAAAAAATCCATAAAATGTTTTAATATATTTCTGTAAAATGTTTATAAAATAAATAAGAGGAGGTGTCCCATTCAGAGACATTGTAAATACCCTGCTTTAGAAATAAAGTTTGATTTCCTAATCATGACATTCATCATTTAGGCCTAAAAGTCTGATAGAAGGACAAACTCTAATTTCATCATGACTCTTTGTAAAGCGGCTTCTTTTCCCAGTTGCAGGGCGAGAGGAGGGTGTGGGGGTGTGGAGGCAGGTTACATTGCTGAGCAGAAAAACACGTGGTAGCATGAACAGATTTCCAAGGTTTTGTGATAAATGTCTACATTTTTATGGACACATTATTTCTTTGTGTATGAGCAGAAGTCTGAACAAAGTGACTTATTATGCAGAAAAATACTAAACAGAGAGAAAAGCATTTAAATATTTAACAAAACAAAATAATTGTACATATTACATCTCTCACTAAATGAACCATATATGACACTGTTCTATATTAACTAATAAATCCTTTTATAAAACAACTAATTCATTTTAATGCAGTTTATAATATTAATTTAATCTGAAATTATTTACTAATAATATTATGCAATACTATTTATTGCATATTATATTATATCATATATGATATTATAAATATAACATATATTATACATTATATATTATTTTATTTATATAATATATGTATATAATATATGTACATATATTATTTTTATGATTTTATATATTTTTTATATATAAGTATAAAAATACAATATTATTAATATTAATAAAAACAATTCATTTAATCAAATATATTAATAGATTATAGATAGATATGTGATTAAATATTTCCTTCCTGTCTTTTCATATACATCATTAAATTTTACGCATTATTTAACTACAAAGAGACAGATTCAAACAATCCAGAAGGGAAAATACAGTAACAGAGTTATTTTTGGACATCATCAAGACTTTGTTACAGCAGCTCCAGTCCACCCGGCCTGCTGGGTGTTGGTACGCCATGGGACCTGCCGCTCCTTCACAGCTCAAAATGTGGCTCTGTGCATGTTTTTATTCCCTGACCTGAACAGATCAAACAACCCTTGATGTAACTCAAAAATGTATTAGATTTACAAGCATTTTACGGGGAGTAATAATTCTATTCGTTCTCTTGCCAGGAGCCGAGAGATGAGTGGATGCCTCTGTCATTACTCTGCGATAAATATATCTCTGCAGTCAGCAGCCGGTAGCGTTTCCTGGCACATTAATCCATGAGAAAACACAATCCCGGTCACGACAAAACAGACAAAAAGAAAAACAAGAACTAAATAAATATGGACGGGTTAGATAAAGGAAGAAGCCAAACAGGAAATGAGGTCACATCGCTGTCATTCTTTCATCTGTAAAAAAAAACTTTCCATGTGATTTTCAGCCAAAACAAATAAGAACATTTTTAAAAATAGTTTTACCTACAAATAAAGGTACATTTTTATATTTTTAAAACCTTTAGAAACTGGGACATGTTTGTTTTCTAGTCTTCCCATTAACTGATTCTGATCCTCAAATGTCACAGCTTTGACAATTGGACCGGTTGTGGTATCAACAAACGTGATCAGGTCACGTTGCCATGACGACTGTACCCTGCTGAATGACCTCCTTATAACTGCTTTAAACTATAATAACTTTACTGGTCCTAAATGGTAATCAGCCCAATGTGCTCCCTCATATATGGTTGCAGAAAAGTAGGCTGCTAGAAGCAAAAGCAACAAAACAACTAATAAGGCAACACGAGTAACGATTGTTCTGAATTGGATTTTATTGGTTTATAATTGGATTATATTGGACCATATCTAATGGAAGTTGAATGAAACTCATTTAATTCCCTGTTACTGTGCTCTGAGTGGATTTACATTGGCATTACATAGAGAAAGTAAATTCAATTTAAAGACAGGAGGCACCAAAGAAATTACTTCTTATAAATAAGAATAAAGAACACATGAGCATATGTACACATGTAACGCTTAAAACATCTTTGTTTTCAGTGAAAAACTATTTTTGATCTGCAGTTTAGAAGTTATGGAGCTTAGCCGTTCTCATGGAGAGTGTGAGACGGGTTTCCACGGACAACAGCCGTTTGTTGACCTTGTGCTCCGGCGCCTGTTCAGTGATGATTGCGGCCTTCTGAATGGGCTTATTAATCCTGGCATCCTTAGTGCGGCTGATGCTGCTCTCCCAGCAGATCACAGCTCGGTAGATGGCACTCGCCACCACTGGTGTGAGATTTTCAGCATTTGCTGCGCACATGTGAGCTTCCTCAGAGAGCCGTTGGCTCATCCCCTTCTCAAACAGACAGCATTGGTCCTCTTGTTCATTTGGTTGCTTAGCATCACAACTCGGGTCTTCATACCCATCTACCCATCGTCTTAATCTGTCATGATCTGGGGTTTCCACATAGTTAAAGGAAAACATGCATCATTTGGGACAATATAATAATATAATATTAGGATGAATGCTCCCGCAGCCCTGAGTATGGCTATCCCTGCATGTTGTGATGAATGAGCGCTGGAAACCAGATGCTCTGTTAAACCTGTCTTATAAGCTTATTTTTAACAGGGAACTTTTTCAGACGTGTCCCAGAGTCAAAATCCACATAGTCCTCTATTATGTGATATCCAGAGCATTTTGCCCCCCTTCCAGTGATTTCATGTCATGTTAAAGGGCCTTGTCATGTAGTTTTTCAAGAGCAGAAAGCAACTGAACTGGCCTCTCTTCCAGAAATCTGTTCCAGGACTTCGGTTCTCACTGACAAATGGCAGAAACCACCGTGACCTTCCCCAACCCCACTCCCCTGCAGGGGAACCTAAACAAATATTGTTTTTCGGGGTTTATTAATAATATGACATAAATAGGAGGGGCAGATTTGCGTCCGGGGGCAGGACTGGACTTCATCAGCTTTTTACGGGCAGCATGTTATGTAAAAGCATCTTATGAAGTTATTTCTCAACCTTCGGATGAGAACAGAAGACCCAGGACACGAAACAAACAAAAGCTCGATGTGCTGAGTTTTATTCAAATGCAGTATTAGCTCCACTTTTAAGGAAATTCCTCTGTGGGCTTGTGAATTAATGTGAACGTGGAATAATCGGGAAATAATCAGGAAATTCCAGAATTCACTTATTTCTCAATACTCAGAGCTAAATTCCGCATCATCTAAAAAGGAAACTAAATGTAGTTTAGTTTGCATTCACCTGCTGCGTGTACCTTTTAAACAAAGAATTCCAGCATTTCACATGTTTTCATACAAACATGGCAACAGGAGCCCAAAGGCGTCTGTGAAATTCAGTCCAGTGGGAAGTCCTGTGAGACTTTCCTCACATGAACCCACAGACAAACTCCAAATGCATCCAAGTTATTATCAAACCAAACCAGGATCATCTGTTGTTCTGCATATTGTGCAACAGTTTGTTTCTTTTTAAATTAACCACAAAACCACAGATGTTAATACGTCTGTCGTTCAGTGTTCGCACATATCTGTGTTGTGTTTGTAAGATCCGACCTGGAACATTCCACGGTTGGACACAGCAGTGGTCCATTAAAACCTGGACGTGGATACCAAGCCCCTGTTTCAGTAAGTGGTGGAATCAGTCATGGTGCTATTATGTCATTTTAGTTTTGTGGAAGAAGAGTGATCTGATTCCCTGGGATGGACTGGTTACCGATCCAGGGTGTGACATGCTACACACTGGGATAGGTCAGTTTCCCTGTGACCCTGACCCGGCATAGAAAATGAATGAAGGCGTTTCTTTAATGCAGGTAAAAGCCGACTAATAAAAGTTTTAAAAATATTTCCCATTTCTTTTATTTTTAACTGAGCTGGAAGGACTGGAATAGTAAAATCTGAGATTATTCCACCTAGAAAAGATTATTTGGTAGCACAACCTGTAGATTTTTTAAGGAAAATTGGATGTTAAGTTTGTAGAAAAGATTTACTCACATGATTTATTACCTTCATGCTAAAATGCGTGTGTTGCAGCACCCGTGCCTGTGGCTTCTTGCTTTGCCCTTTACAGCTGTGACGACCTTACATAAGTCACTATGCACCAACCTGTCTCCTTAATGTGGGGCCGCACATCAGTTTAAACAGAAAAACTTAAATAAAGGTTATACAGGTCGATGATCATGCATTTTAAGCTCAAACGTTCACCCGTGAATGCACAATTCTTATTACTGAAGGATTCCAGTAGGGGGAGCACTAGAAAACTCAGACCAAACACAACAGGGTTAGAAGAAGAACTAGTAGATTGTGATGCTCCAGTCAGTCATTTTCTTAATTCACTTAATCCAATTAAGAGTCACAATGAAGCTGGAGCCTCTCCTAGCAATCATGTGGGAGAGAAGTATGGTACACCCTGGACAGGTTGCCAACACAGGGCAACACGGAGAGGCAGACAACCATTCCTACTCACATCCATCCATCCATTTTCTACCACTTCTCCCGGAACGGGGTCGCGGGATGGCTGGAGCAAATCCCAGTTCACAACGGGCAAGAGGCAAGGTACACCCTGGACAGGTTGCCAGTCCATCGCAGGGCCAACACACAGACAAGCAACCATGCACACACACTCCTATGGGTAATTTAGTCTCCAATCAGCCTATCCCCAAGGTGCATGTCTTTGGACTGTGAGTACCCGGAGAGAACCCACGCTAACACGGGGAGAACATGTAAACACCACACAGAAAGACCACTGTTCGGACCTCCCCCGAGCTGAGGCTCAAACCAGCAACCTTCTTGCTGTGAGGCCACGGTGCTAACCAACCGCACCACCGTGCAACCGTGTGGTGCTTATGTTCTTAGTAAATTAGGGGTCAGTAGTGCTGATCACAAAAAGCTGCTTTTTGCTATGTGCTAATTAGTTAGCGTTTCCATGTTAAACTCCAGAACTGAACCAAAGCTCTGTGAAAAACAAAACAAGGGCTATTTAAGACAAAGTTAAGATGAATTTCCAAACACAAAATGTTATCAAAATTATAAATGGAGATCAAATGTGAAACTATTGATCCAATACTGATACAAATGTATCAGTATTGGATCGCTGTACATTGTGCTTTGTAAAAATGTGTGTTGGGACCAGTATCACTGATTTCCTCCTCCTCTGGAGAGGTGCTTCCCTGTGCTGACTGATGTCTCATGCAACTCTCCTGTGACTGTTCTGATGTCCTCCTGTTACGCCTGGGTCTGCTCTCCATTCAGCTCCAGTTCACGTGTAGCAGGTTGATATTGCGCTTTGTTGTTTGTTGTTGTATCGAACGAATAAAATGTCTCATCTTCAGGAAGGTTTATTTGCCCCTTTATTTCTGCGTATAGTTGGATTTTTATATGTCCTTTGTCTCTTTTGCAGGAATCTATCTTCAGTCAGTCATGGCTCATCCATCTCATGCATCTCTGCCCCTCCTCCTCCTTTCTACACATAAACTACCAGCAACCTTCACCACTCCCCTCTCCTCCTGAAGGAGACCAGGCAACTTGTTTGGTTTTGATCTCCTTCCAAATAAAACCTGCTCTGTTCTCTGGTCGTGTCTGTTTTTGTATCAGTACCAAACCATAAGAGTCATTCCACTTTGTGCACAACTGACTCTGTCAGAGCGGGATACACAAGGAAGTCATCATAATCACTCCAATTTGTCATTAAAACACGTAGCTTATAATTTTGCTCTTGGAAATTAAATCAGAAATGCACATTATTTTAATCACTTTACAGCAATGTTTACATGGATAATTTAATCACACAAGACAACTTAATCTCACTGGTTGCACTGCAGATGGTGATTAGAGCCGTATTTAAAACAGAAACAAGCCCGAGCTGCACTGCAGATTAAAGGGTCCAGAAGATTTCTGCAGAGGTGGAAGCGAGCTTAGAGCTGCAGCTAAATGTGTAATTACTGCTAATGCGTTTTTATTAAAGTTATGTTGATGTGTCCCAAAATGAGACCAAAAAAATGCTGAACATGAATATACGGGAATAGTTTCTTCCTTAATTTGTAAAAGAAATCTTTATTTGCAAAAGCTGAGTTTTCCAACATCTTCGTCCAGAAATACCAAAGTAATCATGCAATACATGGAGAACACATTAAGAAGGCATCACAATTCACACATTTAGCCTGATGATAGCAAGATGGAGAGGAACCAGTATTCATGCAATGTTCCTGATCCCTGATCCTGAGGCATTCCCAGGCCAGCCGAGTGATCAGTCCAGCGTGTCTTAGGTCTTCTTCAGAGTCTCCTCCCGCAGGGACGTGCCCGGAACACCTCACCAGTGAGGCGTCCAGGAGGCATCCTAACCAGATGCCCGAGCCACCTCATCTGGCTCCTCTCCATG
>JBAMHV010000016.1:1161253-1173860 GCA_037177535.1 Pseudomugil gertrudae | reverse complement strand
TATATATATATATATATAATTTTATCATCATGTTTTATGATGCTTTCAAAAAAATGTTATTCTTCCCTGAAGGTTAAAAAAGTGAATAATCACAATGTCTGTGAAAGTGTATGATTACAGAAAAATGTGTCACTTCTCCATCTGCGTTGTAATTTTAAGGTCTTGGTCTGTTTGTTTATCATCACCATGGAGATAAAGGGTGAGTTTTTGCCGCTGAATACCTACGTTCTGACTTTATTAGCTTCTGCGTATGAGAGACATCAAGTTACAACCTTATAATTATCACTTCCGCCGTTTGGAAACGCTTAGAAAACCGTAGGGGGGTTTTGATTTACACCCATAAATTGTAATAACATTTGTTCTTGTGCTGAGTGCTTCATGTTGCTCTGTGGTCATTCTCTGCATGCCTAAATCTGCTTTGAATGTCCTCATTTATCTTCCGATCATGGAAACTTCTTCTGTACTGACAGTATTTTCTGCCTTGTTAAACGATGAAACGACTAAATGCAGAGAGAGCAGTCATAAAACCTGCCAAATTCTGTTCGTTAATGATTCGTCAGATAAATCTGTTTATGACAGTTGGATACCTCAGCATGTGAAAGAGGACACGCCACCAAGAGAACAATGGAGAGAGTAAATATTTGATCCATCTTTCTTCTCTGCTGTGTCTAGCTGTCATTACAAATAGAGGGTGAGATTTGGGAGATCGCATGCCTGGCATGCATAATGACCCATAAACAGCTCGTGTGAGTAATGAAATATGGTTTTAATTGATGTATAAATGTTTATGACACTATGTATGAAACATCAAAGCCTCGGCTGAAGCTCTGTGTGCAGCTGCGGCCGCTATCAGAGACGGCTAATAGTGTTTATCCCAGCTGATGAGCAAATTTTCATTGTTGCCCTTTTCAAGCAAACAAACACATTTTCCTGAATGGCTGTCTGTCACTAAATGGTGTCTCAACATCCACTTCTCATTAGTCAGGTCATTTTCCATTCAAAAAGGGGGAAACAATTATAGTGGGACCCAGAAGCGAAGAGAAGGAGGTTTTGGTGAAAGCACCGATCATCAGCAGCAGTTGCAGCTTTTCGCTGAAGGCTACAGGTCAGAAACAACGTGGATCTTTGTTCCAGACATGTTAGTTCATACGCTTAACTCTGATAATCCTATGATTTTATGCTCAATCATCACTTTGAATTAAGCTCATTGCACATGTGCCTTTGAGTTAGGCTTAGTTTCTGGATTTGCTCGGAAAAATCTTTTCAAATTCATTAAAACTCCTCCACGTGTTCTGCTTATCGTTAGATGTTTGAGCAGAGCAGACTAATCTTTGTGCAGAGATTTTACTTTCTTCTTATTTATAACTCAATTACAAAAGCCACAATGTTGTAGAAAATATAAAGAAAAGGAGTTTTTAATTTAGTTATTTTCTTTTGTGACTTTTATGGGTTATTGTATTCTTGTATGTACAGTTTGATGCAATTCTTTCCATAATTCATCCAAAGCACTTTGAATGTAGCTGAAATGAGTTTCCTCGGCTCTCCCTTAGACATGCAGTGAGAAGATGGGCCATCCGAGAGGGACTCAGAGTAGATTTATTAAGATTAAGAGGAGCCAGATGAGGTGGCTAGGGCATCTGGTTAGGATGCCTCCTGGACGCCTCCCTGGTGAGGTGTTCCAGGTATGTCCCTGCAGGAGGAGGCCCCAGGGAAGACCCAGGAAACACTGGAGGCATAATATCTCTCGGCTGACCTGGGAATGCTTCAGGATCCCTGCCAATGAGCTGGTAAATGTGGCTGAAGAGAGAGGTCTGGGCTTCCCTCCTTAGGCTGCTGCCCCTGTGACCTGTTCCCAGACAAGCAGCATAGAGTGGATGGATTTCACTTTGAATTGTCTTGTACATGAACTGTGTTAGTACACATGTCAAATGAGTCTCTCAGACGTAAAAATGGGCAGAGTTGCTGCAATTTTCACACATGCAATGCAACTAATATATCATTGTTCTGCATGATGGTATTAAAATGGCTCGTCCATTCACAAAGTGCATTGTGATTTGTACTCTAACCTGATTCAGCTCTGGTAACAATGATCAGTGTCATGGAGCAGGGCCACCGCTCTGTCTGACAGTGCTCAGTGCATACACATGATTGACACACATCCATGCACGCATTACCACACAAACATGTCACTTTTTCTCCCACCTTCTGTTCTTAAAAATCCTTATCCTTTATATTGTAATCACCATCTCTGTATGGGTAGAGTTAGGCAAAGGTGCACACTAGGTGGCTGGATTAAGCATACATGTCACACATACACTCACCAGTTGTTGTGGTCCACATAAGATTTGGCAAAACCAAGTAGATGGATTTTGCTGTTCTTAAAAAGGATAACTTGAGCATGTGACTCAAGCAAAGGTGGTTGTTATTAGTCCTAATTAGAATTGTTTGATTGATTTACATTTAACTATGAAGGGAATGTTTTCTTTTTGGATTAATCAGGTGAATGAATGAAGGTAAAAATACACCGTTCAAAGAGATGTGTTTTTGTTGGGGGATTTTCAGTTATTTTTGTATATTTTTCTTTAATTGAATAATGGGCCCAGTGGGTGGGGCTCTCGGTATAAAAAGGGTTCAAACTGTGATGAGAGTAGAGTGCCTGGATGAACTGCACAGATAAAGCAACCACCCAGCTGCTGTAAAATAGACACAAACGCTTCACTGGTAAAGATGAGAAAATAAAAACCACAAGCATAAAGTTTTTTTTGGCTTGCCTACCTTATTGGATTATGATCTCTGAGAAGGACACAGAAAGAACCCCGTGACAATCGGTCACCAGTCACCGGTGGTTCAAGCATAAAAAAATGTGCAAAGTGGGCAAACTCAGTCCAGGAAACTTCTTTAAGGTGAGCAATTTGTTTTCCACACCCTTCATTCATGGTAAAGTAAGAAAACATTAGCATAAAAACCAGTCAAATATACCTCCTCTTCAAATTAAAGAAGCCAACATCTATAAACCCAACATCCTCAATTCACAAAATATCCATTAAAACACCTCAACCTGCATTTATAAACTAATTTAAAACTACCTGAGAAGACTGACGGTTCTATGCATGACTTTAAAAATACATGATTTAAATGTGTGAAATAATAAATCATACCTTATGATCTAATCTGGTGATCTCCAACTCTGTTATACAGGTTTTAGATGTTTCTACACTGCAACACACCTGACTCAAAAAATCTGAGAGGACTGAGCTTCATAACAAGCATTTGGAGATCCATTTCATTTGAATCAAGTGTGTTGCAGCACTGAAACATCTAAAACCTGCAGGTTCCTGGACCAAGAGTTCCAGAGCTGCTGATCCCTCATGATGTCAGCCACACTTGTAGTTGGGAAATGACAGGCTGGTTAACCCTTAAACACCTGCAAGGGGGTTTGAATAAAGAACAAGCAAGGTTAAAAATTAGCATAAAACCTGAGATAGCAATTGTATTCAGGTGGCAACAGGAAGAGTAGATATAAATTATGATTAATGTGAGGGACAAGAGAATAGATGCAATTTCGTACCCAATTTAATACCCAAATTCCCTTATTTCATGCCGTTTCTGGAACATTTTGCATCCCTTTATGGCGGAAACTTCACTCAGAAACCTGTTGTTCACCAAATGATACTTGTCTCCTGCACCTGATCACCGGAAAGCAGAAGGTTATACAGGTTACAAGAATCATTTTGACCTATTCCATGCTAATACATAGTAAATATACAGAACAAAATTTAAAAAAAATTTCCCCAGATTTTGTTAAAGGGTCAAATAAAGTTTTCCCATTTTAAAAGTTTCTGCTCGGTTCTTAATTCAGACATTAAGGAATTAAGAGCGGCTAAAGCAGGCACATGGTTTAAATAGGTTTTAAAAAAAGAACAAGTTTCTTTTTATTAAAGGATGACAATATTAATCCATTTCATCTGTGCTGACCTGAAAAGATGCATCAAACTACTGCTGTAAGCTGTCACAGTCTCAGCGTACAGTTCTGGACATAAGAACAAGTAGGAGTAACTGGAGTAACATATTTCAACAGAGTAATTGCTCTTGGAAAAACAACAGGCTAAAAAATATTATGCAATGAAAACAGACTCGTTTCAGTTACGTTCTGTGAACATTTACACACTGTGCAGACAGGAAAAAAAGGTGTAATTTTATCTCATCTAATTTGCAAACAATAATAAATGTTACAAAGGTGTGTTCAATAAAGTTTACAACACAACACCTTTTCCAAATAACCATAAACCATGAAGCGTGCACAAAAAGCAGATAGAGCTTCTCCTCTGTGTAAACGTTGTAAGTGCTGTATAGCTCTGCACAAATAAAGACAAAGCAGATGTTTTTCCTACAGAGACGGGCCAGATTAGAGAATATAGTCATTATTCAGCATCTCTTAAGCTTGCAGTTCATGTAAGGATGATGTTTTTCTTTGGTGCCGCGCTCCAAAAATGTTAATGGACTTTTTTCTTTTACAGTAAAGCAAAAACACTGGCGAAAAGAGAACATTAGCACCCGCACATAAAGATGTCCAAAAAGTCTGCGCGATCATTAGGATCCCACACACTCATACACAATCACACACCGACAGAACAGCTATACACACTCTGCATTAATTATTTGTGTAGCTTATAGTATCTGCCAAAGTCTTATGTTTCCAGAAATGGAAAGCGATTCCAGGAGCATGAGGGGAAGTGAGAGACCGCAAAGGAGCTCCAATTCCTGTTGGTAATAACATCTCAATTTGTTAGGTAACTTGTTTGAATATTATAAGATAAAAACCGCATGAAAGTCATACTTTTAATTGTATATTAGCATAGTTTTGTATTTTAAAACACACATGTGGACATATCTGTACCATATGTTTATAATAATAATAATGTAACAATGTGCAGTCATGCAGCTCAAATGTAAATTATTATACTCAAAAGCATGATTCTGTTTTGTTATTTCTCTGAATACATTTTAATCACATATGTTAATCAGCCACTTGGTGCATAATTTTATGGTAAAGGCACATAATTGTGTAATTAATTGTCTCGTGTCTAAATGAGACTGGTTAGTGCAGTGGGCTTGTATCCGTTACATTATTACACCCATTTTACTTCATATTGCTGAATTATTTCTGGCAGCAAATAGACAACACTTTAAAGAGGCTGAGTAAATATACTTTTATAAGCTATAAGTTCTTCACTTTTTAAATTAGCTGTAACAATGTAAGAAGTAGAGACAGTTGTGATGTAGTACTTCCTGTAGGCTTTGCTTGCACGATCATCAGACAGCTTCGATGTCCCATTGTGCATTTTACTCCATCCTTTGCTATGAAATTGTGGCGTGCAATGATCTTAAACCATCTTCATTACTTTGTTATGTAATGAAAAGATCAGAGAAAACAAGTGCTTTTTATTCATTTAGAATCTGAGCTTATATAAATGGACCTACTTGGCAAAAACACTTTTACAATTCTGAACCTGACAAGCTAAATTTGGCACAACTTAAACTCTCCTAGACATGCTTTCTCATCATTTCTTTAAGTAATCTTCAGAAAGTATCCGTCAGATCTCTAGAAGGCCTCTCCAAAACTCTTCTTTGGATGTTGGCTGCCTCTTAGTCCCCTTTTTTAGTCCAGATCATCCCACCCCGCTTCAGTAGAGTTGAGGTCTGTGTTCTTTAGAGGATTCATCTCTAAGACCTGATTTTCTGTCCAGTTCTTGTGCTATTTGGCTCACCTCAGCTTTTTATTTGTTTCCCTTCCCTAGGAATGGTTTCCTGACAGACCTCCCTCCATGGAGACTATTGTTGAGGCTTTGCCCAGCTACAGATGGATCGACTGAAGGTCAAGATGCATCTTGAAGTTACTGTTTTTATTTTTTAAGCTTTCAAGTGCTGCGACTGTGTAATTTTTTTTCCAGTTTTAACTAAATTTGAGGGGAACACTGGGATCCATATTAAATAATATGACAAGTTAATGGTTTATAGTTATTTAGGAATGACCTAAGTAACATTTATGTTACTATTGGTGTTATCTTGCTCTCTTTTGTTTTATTTCCATAAAAAATATGAACAACTTAAATCTTTGTGTCAGATTTTTCATCTATTGGATGAGAGACAAACGGTTGAAAGGGGAAACGTGTCAGCATCACCAGCAACACCAGGAGGAACTCATTTTCATCTTCATTGCTCTGAGTTACAGTAGAGGTCACCTGCTGACATGGCACGCTGCAGCCGGACCAGGATTGGGACACCTGGACACATCACGCCCATTATAAAAACTGGTTTCCAGTCAGTCACAGAATCTCTGCGATGTGCTGAAAGAGGATAAACTGAGCAGGACTCTTAGATCTGAGGACTTAGGTTAGTTTTCCAGACCAGGGTCATGACTAAACTACATTTTGCTGTTATGTGTGGAACAAGTGGAACACACTGCCAGTGGGGATTAAATTCCAGTTTAAATCAGTTAAAAACATGTTATTTCTGAGGTGCTGAACTCTGCACGATGACTGTTTTTAGTCATTTTGAGTTATTCTGTATTTTACGTGTTTTACTCACTTTTCTTTATATTCTTTTATATACATTTAAATTGCTTCTTCTTCTCAGCTGTAATGTTTTTTTATGTAACACACTTAAATTACTTTGTACATTAAATGTGCTTCACAAATACCTTTCCTTTGCCTAAAAAAGGTTCAATTAGATTCTTTTTCAGTTTTTTTGCAGTCTGTTGAGTTAACATGGATTTATTATGCCATGTGTTTTATTTTTTGTTTTTATGTCTGACTAATTTTAATTAATTTTATGGTGAAAATGGTGTGCTCCAAGGACTAAAATGAGAGCTATAATAGATGTTTTAACCCATAAGAGGGTTATGTCAGTTTTTTCTGAGACATTTGGCATCATTTTATGGTAAAAGCTTTGCTCCTGTGTAACACAACCCACCTCTTGTCTTCTTCTCCTTACTGGACACCAGAAAGCAGAAGGAACTCTGATACATATCATGATAATAAATTATATAAATATTTTAAACTTTTTTAAATATATTTTAATAAAATGACAATTAAAAAAAACTAATTGTTGTATTGTTGCTGTCTGTAACTAATTTTAATTGATTGTATTATATTATGTTATCACAAGCATCTGCTTTTCACACATTAAAAAATGTTCCTCAGAGAAACACAAACAAACAAAAATGTGTTAACCAGGTGATTCATTTTCATTTTAACAGTAGTGTCCCATTATTGGCAGGTAGACAGCAGCCGGAGTCCAGCTAGAGGGATTAGAGCCACCGTCAGCAACAGAAAGGGCAGGAGGGCACACAGGAAATGATCGTGGCCCCATGGAGGCAGAGCAGCTGCTGCAACCCACTGCTGGGAGAAGTGTGAGGCCAGCAGAGCGTTCAGAGAAAGAAAAAAGATGCAGTTCAAAGTGAAACACTGAGAGAGACACGGTAGGAGTGGGAAGAAGTTAAAAAACACTGCTATAAAAACACTTAATGTTCTCCTCATGGTCTAAAGACTAACGTGGAGTTTTTCCTCTGTGATTTGTGAAGTAACCTTGTCCTGTAGGCTGCATAAGGTCAGGCTGGGGATGCTGGCGTGTAGGTGCTCATAAATCATATGTGCTGGTGATGGCTGCCGACACATTGCTCAGGCATGTGGAGAAGAAGGAAGTATGCTAGTTTGATTCCTCTGCACAAGGTGTTTTTCTGACTCAGTGACTTTTCATTAGCAGGAGCTACTGCTCAGATAATGCTAATTAGTTCTGGCAGAAGGACGGCGGTTCACAGTTACAGCAGCATCTGAATGTAAACATATGCAGTGAAAATCATCTTTATCAGCTGATGCAGCTGTTAAAAACAGAAAGTCATGAGATTTTGAGTTCTGAGTTTGGCCAGTTAAGATAAATTTTCCTCCTGGATAAAGTAAGTAAAGTAAGAGCAGAGGGGACTCAGAGCATCTCATACCAAACTGGTTACTGTCTAATAAACTTAAGATAGAAGATCCACACGGGGTCTTTCATATCGTAATATATAATCATATTTCTTCCACTACACCCTCTGGTCAATAGTTAAGCTCACATCTTAATTGTTCTCTCTAAACTAAAGTACTTTACTAATCCAGGTCTAACTTGGCAAAGAGAAGGACAAGTCTGAGATCAATTGAGGTCGTATTGTTCAGAATTACGGCCCAAAAAAGAAAAAAGATTTCCAACCTCCTTCTGGGAATGTCTTTACCTTCTGCAGAAATCACTAAGTTGCTGAGTGGAATAAAGATTTCCTCTGCCAAGGTTTCACACACAGATGTTTGAATCTAATTTTACAAATTGAAATGAATGCAAAGTGACGCAGCAGCAGCTGAAACAGTGAAGGAGGAGCATCAGAAACACTTAATCAGCTGCATGCCCAGCATGAAAAGGATGAAATGATGGAGAACAGGGACAACTTGTACATAAAAACAAGCATTTCAAAGGATCTCCAAACTTCCATCCGTCTTCTTTTAATCAGCTTCTATTAAAGTCCTTAAAATGGCAGCTGTGCTCTGACCTTCACCTCAATAGAAACCAGCCGATTGAAAATGTGTGCACATGTGTGTCTGACAGAACTCAAAAGAGCACATGTAAAACCCAAACTTTTAACCATATCTATTCCTTAAAAACAGTAAACACTGCCAGGTTTAAGAACATAAATACACAGATTAAACGTGTGGCTAAGTCAATCCGATAAACCACAGGCATGTCTGTGAAATATCGCAATTATTGCAAATATCACATTCATTCCACCGTCTTCATCAAAGCCTCCCGAGAGCTGCCCAGCCAAAACAGAGCTGGACACACAGCTGCACCTCATTGAGGAGCTGGGTTGATTTAATCTGTGCTAAACATGATCTGATTTAGAGTTAATATGGCCCTTGTGTGGTTGAGGCGAGGCACAGCATCTGACAAAGTGTAATGAAGAAATGACCACTGTTGAAGTACACAACATTCTGGTGCCCATTGACCCTTCAACAAGCTCTAAAGCTAAATAAAATGCAGTTTTAGATTTTATTTTTGTTTGGATGGATGGAAAACATCTTTTTTTTAAATATAAATGATACTATGAACAAACTGAAATGGTCAAATGACCACCACATACATTCCCAAACCTAGCGGTTTGTTTCCATTTATTCATTCATTTTCTTCACCGCTTTATCCAATTCAGGGTCACAGGGAAGCAGGAGTCTATCCCATTAAAAAGCAGGCCAGGGGCAGGATACACCCTGGACAGGGTCACCTGTCTATCGCAGGGTCAACATGGAGATACAAACAACAATGCACACTCATCTATAATCACACCTAGGGGAAACTTACTTGGAGAGAACCCACGCTAACACAGGGAGAGCATGCAAACGCCACACTGAAAGCCACTGCTCGTCTTTTCCTCCCCAGTCAGTCGAGGCACAGGCTGCCCTCCCTGAGCCGGGTTCTGCAGGAGGTTTTGTCTTCCTGTTAAAAGAAAGTTTTCCTGTTCCCACTGCTCGAAGTCAAGATTCAATGCAATCTTATTGTTTCCCTTATCTAAGCTATTTGATTAATTGGCTCAATGTGATGTGAAGTGCCCTGAGATGACACTGTCATGAAGTGGTGCTATATAAATAAAGTTGAATTGAATGGAATTGAGTTGAATTCGGATCTCCCCCAGCCGAGGCTCGAACCAGCAACCTTCTTACTAACACATTGAAATTCATTATAGTCACTGAAAAACGAGAAGCTGTTGCACGTTGTAACCCTTTAACATGTTTGTGACTGCTTTTGTTGATACAGCGACATATGTTACATTCCCGGAGCCACTGTTACCGTGCAGCATCCTGATTATGAGAAACCTGCACAGCTGTTATCTCTGGGACGCGATTTAGTCGAGTTTTGCTTTTTGCACCACTTAGCAACTGGATATCAATGCACCCACCGTTCTAAACACGTCAAATGATTCATCAAAGAAATGAAGACAACATTGTTGGACTTTTACTGAATTGAAAGTAAAATAGAATCCAAAATGCTGCAGAGTTTGCGACCTTACAGATCATTAATCAGAGAAAATCCATTAAGTTCACTTGTGCATCTTTATAGGAGACAGAATTTTGCAGCTCTGAGTGGCACCTCCATGCTCCAGCCATATTGGTAGATCAGTCTTGTGTCCACCTGTCACAGCCAGTGATTGCAGAGCAGCAGTAATTGTACCATGCTGGCTTGAAAGCCCACAGGAAATCCCTCCAACAAAACGCCCGCCGCGCTGGAATGTTGGCACCACGTTGGTACTTGAATCTCTTGGCTAGGGTTGAACCGGCTGAGCTGGAGGACCATGTGATGCACAGAGGAATGCTAGAGGCTGGTGCCGGGTCGGAGGGGGCGGATGGAGGGTTTGTATTTGGAGGACAGTGTTGGGGGAACCGCCAAGGTTAGCAGAGGATTTTGAAAGGGGATTTGGGGCCAGCAGTCGAGGCTGTAGTGCTAATCCTCGTTGGTAGGCAAGGAAGAAGTGTGAGGATCTCTGTGTTGAAGAGCAAGCCATCACTGTGAGGTTCTTCCAACCCAGCATATTCAGAAAGTGAGGGCTGCTCTGCCTTTATCACTGTTGAAAGTAGATTAAATCCAATTTTATTGCAAGTCAGATCACATGGACAGGTACTGGCTGACATTCTCACAATAATGACATGTTATCTTCACGCTAGGAATGTTCAACATTGGCTTTATTACCAACATCTGATATACCAATTCTGTCCAACTCCTAATTTCCAACACAGATACCAGCCAATACTGATATATATTTGATGTATGTAGACACTTTAAAATAATTCAACCATTTTTGGACGAGTCCACTTTCAGCTTCTTATGATGCAAGTAACAACATGACGTCTTCCACATAAATCATTGGAGTGGTGTCAAACAAACAAACATTTCTGGAAAACTCTACACGACATCTCTTATTTTTTATCATTATGAGTTAGAGGAGATGCAGCTGAAGAGTTTGATATATAACATGTACATGATGTGTAAAAGTTGTCAACCATACCATTATTTTTACATTTACATATGAATGCTGATATCAGTCGATATATCAGACGTCTCTGCTTCACACCTCAGGATGTTTTAAAGAAAATGTTTTAATTAAGTGATTTAAGATTGTTTGATAGAAATGTTTAAAACATTCATATAAATGAAATTAGGTTAAATCTCAATTACATGATGAAATTTAGACGTACAGCGTTCCCACGGTGAAACCAGAACTCCCAGAAAGCCTCAGATCAGCTGGAACCCTCCTGTTCACAGCTGCGTTTCAGTAGTTTAATATGAATTTATTTTAGGTTTAATTAAAGTCCAGATCAAATCAGCATGCTTCTTTTAACCTGGAATTTATCGTAATTTTAATTTCCTAAAAACTTCTGTTTTGTTTTTATTTTAAATGTCTTATTTCTAATGTTTTAATGTGTCCATATGCACGTTGAATCACCCTGTGGTTGAATTGGGCTGTATAAATAAACTTGCTTTGCGTTGCCAGAATCATACAGTATAATAAAAATGTTGAATTTAATTAATCAATATTGGATTAATTTACTTTTTAAGCCAGCCTTCTTGTGATAAATCCATAGCTCTAATAATACTGCTGATTAACTGCATATTATTCCTTATGAAACATTGAGATACAACATGCTGCATAGAACCAAGGTGGAGCAATTTGGCACCACATCCAATGAGCTGCAACCTAGACTGACAGCAGTATTTAGGAGACATGGCACAACAAAACTGTAAATTTGGGAAATAAAATATAATTCCCCAATGTAATTATCAAATAATGGTTCAATATTTGGCTTTTTTTCCATCGATATCTGATGTACAGTTTTTGTCCAATGCGTAATTTCCCATTTCTATATCAGACAATACCAATATATTTACCTCTTTGCAAAAAAATGTAATGTCTAAAAGCACTTTAAAATAATTCAAAACATGTAGATGAGTCTCCTTCCTCCTTATGCTGCAAGTCATGAGGCGGTTTGATGATGTCACAGCCAAACAAACAAACATTTTTGGAAAACTCTACATGACATTGCTTATATTCAAACATATTATTTATAAAACTCCACGCAGAATAGAAAATCCAATGGATTTTGACATTTAATATTTATTAATAAGAAAATGTAATAATAATGATAAAAATGTTTTATTTAAATGTGGCTTTCAAAACACATAAGGACACTGTGCAGCAAAAACCAGGGGTGGGACATCATTTAAAAAATAATTAATTAATAACAGGCTTCATAATTATATGATCTTGATCAATCACATTTTATTAAATTAACAATATTTGACCCAAAAAGCAACTTTTCTTAATTTAAACAGACTTTGGTGGATGACTAAATGAACTAACAGGGAACACAGTTGGACATGTGTTGTCCTGTGGTGCTAAATATACATTTAATTTAATGTTTACTTAAAGCAGATATATGATGCTTTTAAAACCTTTCAATATGTAAATCATTAATTTATTGTCTGTATAAAGTAGAACTGCAATGCTTTGGTCTGAATTCCTGCTTATTCTCGCTCC
>JBAMHV010000016.1:1142745-1158517 GCA_037177535.1 Pseudomugil gertrudae | reverse complement strand
ATATATGAGTGAATAGAAAACAAATAAATAAATAGAAATAAAGTCCCGATCAGCCTGTAGTCAGAGGTTTTATTAAACTGTCGCAACTTTATCTTAAAATGTTTTCATCCGCGTATATTCCCAACCACAATGTCATTAAACCTTCGTTCTTATTAATCCACCTCTTATGTGGAAACATCCGGCCATGATCGTTTGTTGCGTAAGCTTTCTTCTTGCTGCTCCCTCATTTTGACAGAACATTCGGTCATTTCGCGTAATTAGACATTGCTGTCGGCCTCCGCTCGACGTTTTTACGTGGGAAGATTCACAACTGACAAAATAGTCTATAAATTTCAAAGTTGTTTGGACATTTCTGTGGTATTTCTAAGTGATGCAGGATGTGGTCTCACTGAATCTGCATCTGTCAGTTTCAGTTTTTACATTTTTAACAGAACTGTGTTCATCATTACGGTTAAAATCGTGGTTTTTAAGACGCTGTTTTACAAATCTGTGCCTGTGTGTGCCATCTGAAAGCCTCTGCACTGAGGAAGTTTCTTTCTGTGCAGAGGTCACACCGTACATTTTGAGTGCATATCAGTTCATAGCTCCTTTAAATGTATTAATTTGAATTATTGTGTAGCAAACTGAGTCGTTCCCTTGAGTTAAACTGGTCTCGCTGGTCTCACTTTCACCCTCACCAGCCTGCTCAGCAATAAAATGTGTTAAAACTGAGTGTTTCTTGTTTGTACTTGTTTTAAATGTTCCCGTGTTGGCGTCCATTGGGAGCATTATTTCAGTTCCTTTAAACATAAACTTGCATCTGCCTTTGTTTATCTCATCGATTGCAGTGAGTGATTTGATTACGATGCAGCAAATAAAACACAACAATGCAGTTTTATGTGTTTGTGACCACCTCCAATTTCAGATTGCGTGATTTAATTCTCACTGCATCTTGAATATATTTATACCTTCCAGCTGTCTGGTTGTCAGTTCATCAAACAGGACCACACAGACCTCTGCAGAGCTTTATAGTGCAGGTTTAACGAGAACTCTTCAGGGGTATTTATCGATATAAGATCCTCCGACCACACACAAGCAGTGTTAATTGGTGGATGGAACATGTTCCTCGCCCAGAGGAGGTAACTGCCTGTTGCACCCCTTAGATTTAATCAGCCCACTCCATGTCTGGCATCACATAAAGTGTTGTTGTTGACATCCAAAGTTGATTATGTACCAATCATTTGAATAAAAGCAAAGTAATTTAAGCTCTCTAAGCTTTTCCCGACTGATCGGCACCGTTCTGGTGGCGACTAAAAGCGGGTTTTTGTGCACTGATAGAAACATTTAACCCTGTGTGTTATAAATTCCAGTTTAGGTCACCACTAAAGAACTAATTACAACTAAACAAGTTTTAATAAACTACAGCTTGGTTTAAATAGAACTTTTAAAGCTTCATGTTGTTGAACTGTTTCACTTTCTTCCTCTGGATGGATTTAATAAGTGAGTAAATGAGAAAGAATAAAAGCTTCCAAGTTGAATTTTGGGCCAAAATATGACTGAACCTGCAGGACTTTTCATATTTCAGCACCTTCCTCACTTTCAGTAGCAGGTTATTGAGGATTGATGGAAGAACATAGTTTCCAATTTGATATTCTTAGAAGAAAAAAAAGACTTTTTCCCACAACGCATGTCACCAATCAGACATTTTACAAATCAAGTCAGTGCTGCAAACAAGGCTAATCACATATAATGGCTTTGCTGGCTGCCTAGCCCACTCAGTCCTTTGGCAAATAAACGGTATTACCTCATACGGACGGAGAAATATGGAAGCAATTAAATTGAGGGGGTAATCTGGCTACCATTCAAATTTAGCCCGATGTTGAAAAAGGAAGGGAGAATGAAATAAATATTGTTGTGTGCATAAGCTCCATGTCCCCCGCTGCATGTTTCGCCTTTTCCTCCTATAAAATATGCTTCTTGTAAATGAGAGCACAAGTTGAAAGATTTGCAGGGGTGAAAGATTGATTTACTGTGATGAGTTCAAGTTTCAGAAAGAGAAAGATTGTCTGAATTCGTATGGACGATTTAACCTGATCGGGGGGATCTGAGCCATGCTCTGAGCTCATATGATGGATATGCTCTTAGCCAAGATTCTGTGTATATTTCATCCACACAGCAGCTGTAGCTGTATCAGGAAGCAGAGGTGCAATTTCTGCCTTTGTCCTCATGTTTCAGTACTCCTTTTGGAGAAGTCGGGATTAACACGTGGTGCGCGCCAAACTACATGCAAAATAAAACCTCCAAAACGGAAATAGTCTTAGACCCTAACCCACCTTTGAGCCGCAATCACGATGAGAACAGAACCTTTTAAAGAAATAAACAAGACCCACAACTGTTTTTAATACATCAACATGTATGTGACAAACAAAGCTCCCTTCCAACACTTCTTCATTTAACTGGATGCAGAAACAAAAGAGCATGCAAACTTCTCCAAAAGGACGATTCACAAATCAGGCCGCTTAGTTTATTCCAAATGTTTGTTGGTTCCTTTGTGTGTCATTAAACAATAGTCTTGTAAAAATCTGTGCCTCTCTTGACAGAAAGATTAAAACACAAGTAAACGAACTAACAATGAGCACGAGTGACACAGAAAGTGCTGTAAATCTGGGAGAACCGGGATAGAAAAATGTGAAAGTTGAGCTCACCCTTTGTGTCGCGTCGCCTCACAAACGGAAAAGTCGAAATTCTGACAGTAATGAACCGGATTCTTGCATCGCCTCTTTGTTCTCGTGTTTCCATTAAAAGACCACCATTACTCATATCTGTCATTTAAAAGAGTCCTTTGATGTTTTTACATGACATTAGTCAACTCTGCGTGACGGCTGGCCTTTAGATTTAGACGTTACTTTATGCAGGGTGATAATATGTCTTGGAAAGGAAATGGGCCAGATGCATTAGCTGATCCGAAGTTTGGGGGCGCCTCTTTTTTTTATCAGATCATCATGGCAGATTCAAGAGGGGCATTTTTCTCCAACATTTCAACGTACAAAGTCGGTGGCAGCTAAAATGGCCTTAGCCACATTCTCAGATGCAGCTACCTTCACGGGACACACACACAGCAGATTAAAACCCTCTAACCCTGTAGCGAAAGCCATCTTTACCTTTGTGATCCTGCATTCTGTCCTTGAATTATATGCTGAAGTTTACATAGTTTAGCTGAGCCAGACGCTGGGCAAACATGGCGCCGCTTTGCTGATCTTCATATGAATAAAACCATGCAACTCTTTAACCCCTCTCAGTAATGTTAGATAGCGAGCTCCTTTTTGCCCCTCTGGGTTTGTTGACTCCTCGCCTGCTATACCGGCCCCCTGGCCAGATTTACCATGATTACACGGACCAGTGTTTACTTTTCCCAGCATACTTAGCTTGCTGTTTCTTTTATTCTTATTAATTCTGTCTCGCTCTCTCCCTCTTGGCTTGTTTTTATACATGCTTTCTCTGGTAGCTAATACTGCCCCACACATGCAACCGCTCATTGTGTTGTTTCCAGAGGTAAAAATCCCAACAGATCTGCTTAAAAGGTTTCTGCATTTTCTTCAGTTGAAGCAAATGAATTTCCTTGTACGGCTATGAAATGTGTGCATCTTATGATGCATGTTTTTAGCATAGCTACGAGAGGAAATTGATGTAGTCGTTTCAGTTATTAGACTTTGGCCGTTGCCGTCAGCTCTGAGTCATTATCTGCTGAGGTTCACGTTTGTTGTACATGAGCTATCTTAATTTCATGTGTTGTATTGAATCATAGGTTAGTTTTTACCCAAGTCACTGTAACATACGGGGGACAATAAGCACCTGTTTGCAAGGTGAACATTTTTTTAAAAAAGTCTCATTAAGGGAAAAGAAGGCTTGAAGAATCCCAAAAAACATACATTTAATGCCTGTCATGCTTCATCACTGCCTTGCCAGGGCCTTTCTCTAATTAAAAGCAATATTTATAGATGATACAGTAGACTCTTATTGCTGTTAATCTGTTCCAGGGTTTGTTTTCAGTAGGATGTAAGTAAAATGAATAGGTGAGTTCTTTAAAATTAAGGGGAAGCTTGGATTTGTTTTTCTTCTGTTAATAATAAGCTGAACATTTTACAGGTGTGAAAATATTCACAATGCCGAAAAGAGAAAAAGTTGTGATGAATCAAGATGTTAAATAAGATTTAGTGGTCTTATCTTTTCACTAAAAGGACTTAAACTGACATAAAAACCTCATGTATGGAGATTAAATATGATCCCAAAGATTAAATGAATACTTATAAAAACATTTTATGATTATATAATATTATTAAAATGTTAACAGGAGTAACTGAAAATGTGAATCTTATTCCTAAAAACAGAGCTGAAAACTAAACTCTGGATCTCATTCTGGTCCTGGAAATTTTGGGAACAACAAATAATCCTCGGATCTGAGAGGGAAGAGTTTGTTTGGGCTCACAGGGAATGGGATCTTTACGTACGAGCAGGAGCAATGCCACAAGGTGTTTTTACACGAGCTAAGAAAGGTTTCACATTTTCCCAGCCTCACGCAGAAAAAATGTGACCTCTCCTGGCACTTCCGGTCAGTTTTCCTCCTGCAGCATTCCCGATCAGATGAAATATGGTTCAGGAATTTTTTAGACACAAATTTCAGCCAAATTATTTCCTGTGATGACGTCGTCCTTCTCTGCTTCTCAGCCATCTGAAGGTTATCTGAAGGTGCGTGCTTTGCATGATTCGTTATCTCCCAGCAACATGCCCGAGGATGCGCACACACACCCTCACACACACACACGGATGGCCTTTTAACAGCACACACTGCTGAGCTCCTATTTAAAGGCCGAAGAGGGAGGGTGGGGGGTGTGGTTCACAAAAGTCCATTTACAGTACGGGTCAGTACATCTGAAAGCCTTTACCACTCTGCCAAATTCTTTGTCTCCCTCATTCACAGCTTGTTATCTCGACCGCAGGCGGCACAAAAGCAATTGGCAATATATTGTCCAGCCTGACATTAACCCCTGATTTTTTCACAGCATTGCATAAAAGTCCTCTTTTCCTCTTCTATTACCGAGCAATTCCCACAGAGCACGGGGTCACGCCGACCACAGAGAGACACTCGGACACTCGGACAAAGACAGGAAGGAAACATAATGGCAGCATATTTCAGTTTATCCCTTTTTTCTCATTTTTACTTTCCAGACAAACGTCTTTAAGATACCAATTTTTTTTATCTTCCCAGCCAAAAAGCCATTCCGTACACGTCCAGCTCACACACACACAATCAGCCTTCACACTCCCTCACCACTGTGTGTTGACAGGCATGAAAATGGAATAATGTAGAGCGTATTGATAACAACAGGTTCACATTGTGGAAGCACATTCAGGTCGTACGTGAAACGTGTTATTGTGTGAACTATCTCCAAGTGTGATAATTTAAGAAGGGTTAGTCTGAGGTCAGCCGAATAGTTTCACAGCATAATGATAACCACGGTTGCTCAGAGGGTCACCCGGCTGGATCCAGTATTTCCACACTGAAGCACATCCGAATTGAAGACTATCTAATCTGTAGAGTCGTGATGAATTTACCCAAACGCCACACTAACGTTTATATATGATAGATTCTAATAGTTGTGGTGTGCAACCAGTTTAACCGAACATTGGCATAAATATAACTGCATATTTGTTGTTTTTTTTATCTTTAAGTTGGATTTTATCCAGTGCCCCAGTGCGCTTTATAGAGTTACGTCTACTGGAGCTGCTGGCTGTTGTGCATGTACTCAATCAGCCGGTGAAGCTTTCTGTGGTGGAAACAGTGACAGACAGCAGTGGGTGGACTCATAACCTATTTTCTTCCAATGCCAGGCTTAGGAATGCCGGTGACTGAAGAGTCCTTGAGGCTGTCGACGGACCGGCCTGTGTGCAGACAGAGCAGCCTCCCCCTCACCTGCACACTGCAGAGCCTCCCTGCCCCCAAACCAAAGACCACTGTGAGCTCTCTGTTGCAGCTTCCAGGCTGTTGCTGTACAACAACATGCACTGCTGAAAACTGCTAGAAAACTTCCCAGAAGTTGTTGATCCGATACAACACAATGCATGATGCCACATATTGGCATCAGGCATTCTTTCTGGTTCCCAGTTTGAAGATCAGATAAGTTTGCAGGCTCTTGGCTTCGGATTCAGAGTCACATTTCTTCTCATTACCTGAAATAGATCTGCCTAATCAGCTCTGCTTAACCCACATTTAGAGCTAAAAATAATTAAAAGGAGAAGGACAAACCAAGTCTATACAGAAACAGCTAAATTACATCTATACGTATTGTTTTGGCCGTTTTTGTGCCTCCACAGGCTGCAGCAGTGTCTGCATGGCTGGTCTGTGAGTTCACAGCTCGCCTGTCAGTGTAAAAGCGTTAGACAGGGCAGATCTGGAGGTAAAATATGCTCCCTCCAGCTGACAAAAACTCCGACTGTAAGCTCAAAATAAATCTGACGGGTTTTATTTTGCATGCAATGTTTGGCAGTTTGAGGTCTGGGTGTGAAGACTTGGGTGTTTGAGGGCTGAAGCTGTGGTAGGAGTGATACAATTTCTTTTACAATAGTCTTTGTAAAGAGATGGACACTTCCAGAGTCTGGGTAATTCAGAGTGCATCTCAGTAGATGTACGGGTTGAACCCTGAACTTCACAGCATGCTGTGTAGAGCATGTTTGCAGTTATTTGGAGTTTTATGTCAAAAATAATAAGTCTTAGATGTTATGGGATATTTTATAAATACTTCTTTCTTTATTTCAGTATACAAAATAACAGTATATACATCCACTCAAAAGTGGTTTACAAAATCCATGAGTTCAGTTCATAAGCTCTGAAACATATAATATATTTTGCACTGGCTGCATGTCGGGCAAAAAGGAGATAATGCAGCATTTCACAAAGTTCCTAAATGTCTTCTGTCTTTCCACAGGGAGGCACGTCCTGATCCACATGTTCAGAATCCACAACGTCAACCACAAAAATGCTCCATGATTGAAAAGTACTTGAGGTTCCCTTTGTCTCCCTTTTTCCTCAATTGTCCATTTCTGAAGAGGAAAAAAATGCTTTAATAGCATCTAAAGAATAAAAAAGTGGATCCATGAGAACTCTTGGATTTCCAGGGAATGGAGCCAAACATAAGTCAGGAGAATCCTCCAGAATAACAGCCAGTATTATTTCTTTTTACTAGAGATATGATAAAACAGGCTTTCATTATCCCTCTCAGGGGAGCAAAGTGAGGGTTATAATTATTAACATGGAGAGGAAAATACTCAGAAGGACGGTGGTCTTCACACAACCCGACTTGCACTGTGGCCACTCTTTTTCATGTCCAGGTTTGTGCAGGAGAAACCTCGAAGCCTGATTGGAAATGTGTGTAAAACGATACTGCACAGGAATAGATCACTTCTCGAGGAGGAGCGCATGCTAAAGCTTAAGACAAAAGTAAACCCTCTTTGTATTGTAGTGCTTTGGTTAATCTGTAGCCATGGGTGGCTGGGTAGCGAGTAAAGGGTCGCTGGTGGGACCTGCACAGGCGTGGGCTCACTTGCAGACGTATCTCTCCACGATCCGTTCACACTTCTTGCAGGTTACGTAGCAGCACCAGTGGTACTTGCAGTGGCAGCGCTCCACCAGCTTCTCCGTGTACGGGTTGTAGCCACGGCCGCAGCACATCAGGTCACAGCTGTCGCTGCCCAGAGAGGTTTTGTTGCACTGCCTGAAAAAAAGAAGTCGTTTTAGCACATTTTAGCATGTTTTAGCATGTTTTAGCACATTTTAGCATGTTTTAGCACGCTTAGACTGCGATGAAACCAAACTATTTTAATGCTGCTTTCCTGTCTAATGCACTTTATTTACAGCTTCATCCGCAAACCTTTTGCACCATCTTGCCGCCTGTCAGGAGTCGACAATAGTCTTTTCTAAAAAAGCTTGACCGACTATCGGGCTTTAACCTTTTGTGCACTCTTTCCCCCCCAAACATTTTTTTTTCTTTTTGTTATGTTGTCTTTGAGGAATGGGTGCTTTTGGAGCCTCTCATTCCAGCAGCCCGGGGCATCCTGAATGAGCAAAGAATAGTTCTGTCATAAATCACGCTGAATACACAGGGCAGCCCCCCCACCCCACCCACCTCTCTTTAGCTCGCCCTCTGCACATAATTGCTTTACTTTATGATGGCGGAGTGTTAATGACCAGCGAGGTGAGACAGCCGCTGGACTAACTGCTGCTACCGGAGCGAAGGGCAACGAAGAGGCGGGACAGGAGTCACTGAGAGTGTCGGACAGGTTTATTACATTGGTGGGAGCTGGCAAACACTCCCCCCTCTACCCCCAACACACACACACACAGTTCTATTTTATCTGAAGTGAGAGGCCAGTTTGATGGTTCACGTATGAAGGTTCAAGGAGTGACACTATAATGCAATTAAAGATTAAAGTTCAGGTTCTTTACAGATACATGACACACTTGGGATCACACGTTATCTATTAGAGACTGCAGCTAAAATTCCCTTCCCTCATCCCTAACGAGACTAACAGCTCTGAGTCCGACAGGAATCAAGGCAAAGTTTGAAATGAACATAGGAGCACTGGAGGTTAGCAGATGTTTGCGGCAAAGCAGAAGAGACCGTGTGATCGAGCGAGACGGCAGGCCCTCACGATAAAATCTGCTTGAGGCTAATAGAAATAAAGCGGTCATGTTGCAGACAGCGTGGCTGTCGCCTGTCGGACTGCGGTGGATGCACGGCGATTGTCTGTGGCATGAAGCCTGTCCTGCTTATCTGTGATAAGTGGCGTAAGGTTGAAGGACACATGATTTGGCAGTCATGAGATGTATGACATTTCCATCAACCTACAAAGTTCTATGCTTCCAGATAGCTTAACACGATCCTGATGGTACTCTGGTGCCATTGAAGCATGCTAAACGTGACCTTATAACAGAAACATTTCTAGTGAAACACTGCAGACTAAATGTAGCAGAGCTGACTGAGAAAATACATGAATATGGATGTCTCCTTTGTGACATGCAGTCCAGCAGAAAGCATTTTGTCATATTTCTAAGTAGTCAAATCAGATTTTTAGACTTACTGGTGCCTTGTTACACGGTGACACACAAAACATTACAGTCTCAAAAGAGCACTCTAATAAAAGTTGTAGGTAAACCTTTATCTTTGTGCAACCATTACCAACAGCCCTCTCAAACCAATATCAGCTCAAGTGCCCTTAGTCCTAAGAATAACTGCATTAGTAACTGTTTCAGATAGCAGCACAAGGACTCCATTCACAGTGGCCTTTTCCGCGGCACATGCTCAGACAAGCCACAGACGACGCACTCTCAGGGGACACTGGTTGTTATCAGCCAGCCAGAAAAGTAAATGGTGCCACCAGGCACGACAGCACTTCACTTAAGTCAACATCCTGGATGAGCAGACGCGCACGATCGCTCGTTTCCTCTTTGTCTGCTGCAGCAGTCTGGCGCTGATGTGAGTCATGCTTGCAAATCTGACAGCAAACAACGACCATATCATTACCATCCCAAATCCACCTCTTTGTCACACAAACGCTGAAAGACGGCTTATTCCTGGACATCAAATCAATGCAGAGGTTCTTGTAGCGAGATGTGCACTTCCCCACAAGCTAAGCTCTGTATGTTTGTGTCCATACACACACATCCTCACAGCTCTTTGAACACATATTGGCCCCTGTAGGAACAGATATGGGCTCTTAATGATAACATTACTAGCACTGCTCCTGAAGCTTGATGCAGTTTTCTCTTTAATACAACCTGCAGACAGATGAAGACGAATCCGAACACTGGTAGAAATGTTTACAGTGGACTTATAAACCGAACCCGGTGGTCCCACCTGTCTTGTGTGCCAACTGAGCCCTGTTTATCATTCTTGATGCAGAAGTCCGGGGAGCTCTGCAGGTAGACCAGCTCATTCTCCCTCACAGGCCTGATGTCAATGTCCTTAGGCACCAGCTGCTTGCGTGTCCCCATGGGCCGGTGAACCACCTTAGTGGCAGACAAATACTTGGTTTTAAGGTCAATGGCAATCTCCCTGAGGTCTTGGAGGCCTCTCCAGCAGGTCCTTATAGAGCAGGATCCAGACACACCATGGCATTTACACTTCATCACCAGAGCCTCCCTCAGTACCTAAACACGACCACATACAGATAGTATGAGCAGCGTGTTTATACCTTAACTCTTGTTTTAAGACAGAAATATGTGTTCATATATACCTGTCTCCCGACTTCACTGTTGTGTAGATGCATCAGCTTGTTGGCATGGGACCCGGAGCGCTTCATCTTCATGGGGGCGTCGGAGAACTTGGAGCCCATCATCAAGCCGTAATGCAGGTTGTCAGCACAGCCACCCCAGCGATAGCCCGGCTCTGGGATTTGAGCAGGAATAGGACCGCATGAGCACAGCCGCAAATCCCCAGAAGTGCACGCCCGTGCTATGGTGTGGCTGATGGTCGCTGCAGACAGGGCATACACGAACGCAGCCTCCCGTGTTCCTGGTGAAGCCAGACAATGAAAACCAGATTAGAGAAGGTCGAATGAAACAAAGCAGATAAAAAATTACCTTGTTTACCCTTCAATAGTATCACTTTAATTTGTTTAATAGTTTCTTAAAGATTAAAAAGCTATTACCTTTGCTTTTACTCATGCTTTCTTGCATTTTGCTCAGATTATTATTACTCATCTTTTAGTGTAGCATGTTGTAAACTAATGTGTTACCTTTAAGAGCACAGTGTTATATAACTATTATTACATTTAAAAAAACATATTAAAACAACCACAAAGATAATTCAGAGCAACACAGAAGTTTTTTTTAAAAGCCATTATCTTCATTCTGCACATCTCTGCCTTCCCGCCACGTTTTTTACTTTAATCTCAATGAAAAAAAAAGAAGCTGAACACAAAATGCATCATCCAAACATCAGCGCTCGCACTGTAATGGAGAGTGAGCGCTGATGTAATTGGCGGTGATGTGCATACACACAGAGCGCATATGTTAAAGCATGGGAGCAATTGGAAGTACGGGAAGAAATCATGTATGACCGTGGGCAGGTTAGATCAAAGCTGGACAGAGATGAGCCATTTCCTGTCTGATGCAGACTCTTCATTCAGCCAAAGGCCGACATGTCCACCCCCCCCTTTCGCTCCTCGACCAGCAAACATCTCTGGCTGATTAATGGTCTTTTTGGCAAAAGAAACAGTCAGGTCAAGCTGCAGCGCAAACAGCCGCTAAGTCTGAGAATGATGTGGATTTCAGCAATTACTGCCCCAGATAAATAGCTTCCCTCCAATCCCCGGCGAGAACTCCTCCAACACATGAAGGAATCATGGGATGAAATGGAAATGTGCATTCTTTTAAACAGATAGCCGGATTTAGCGACATTTTCCCTCAAACTCTCCCATCCTCCACCGTTAACGGTCCTACCTCTGTCCAGGTCCGGCCGATACTTCTGGCCGTCGGTCGGGATGTCGATGGAGGAGCAGTTCCAGCGCATATCGCCGAAGGTTTTCTGGCACGTTTTCTTGACCTCGCGGGCAGCTTGGATAATGGTTTGCATGAGCTCCAGGTTGCTGCGGCACAGCTGAGCTTGGGAGGACACCATGCCAGGAAGCAGCTTACAGTGCTGGGTCTGGTTGATGTGTAAGGAGGAAGGAGTGTGTGAAAGTGCTCTGCAGGAGGGCAGACAAAGGTCAAAGCTATTGGTCAGTATACACTCTAAATCACATCATTTGCATTATTGTGCTTGTATTGTGCTTATTAGCTTTATTGTAGCATTTTAATGTGCTTGTGTACACATTTCAGCTTTTAGCAAACAGAAAAAAACAGACAGTGCCTTAGACGGGAAATATTTTGGCATCCGAGACAAGAGAGAAGCATCTTATCAGAGTGAAAATCTCAAAGGAAAGTCTGATGCAGATTCATAAAATACAAGTGACACCTTTTTGGCACAAGGCTTTTCTTTTGTTAAAACACTGAAGAGACATCAAGATGCGCCAAAAATACATGAAGCTTTGTAAATTCAGAATCTCACGCCGACGAGAACATTTAATTTCCAGCACAGGAAGCATCATCCACTGTGGCCTCAACTCGACGTGAATCATCTGTTTACTCACTAGTAATGCCTCACATATTTGATTTAAACTATTCTCAATTATTGGGGATTTACTTAATGGAGAAAACACGAGAGGGCAGGTTAGCTCTGATCTCTGCTCTCTGAGTCTTCCACTCTGTTAGGAGTTCGTGAGAACCGTGCAGCACCGCCTGCACCTTGGCCTGTTTTGCATTAGGGGCCGTGGGGCCGCCACTATGTGCCCAACGATAAGCTATGACTCCACTGGGCTCGTAGTAACCCAGCACTCACAGGTGTTTACAGCTGCATCTGTTTTGTATTGTAGCGCCGTGCATTATCAGAGACTGTAAGGCCTCTCAGATTCAGAGCGGGCCATCTTAGCCCTCACGGGCACATCTGCTGAAGTGTTCCCAACCCGAGTGTCGCAGCTTCTCGCTCGGATTATAAAACGATGTCGTACGGTACTGCTCACACAACAACGCAGAGATAAACACTCTGATAAAGAAATATGCAATACAAGAATATCAATCTTACGGATACACCAAACAAAGCCGCAACCCGGGGATTTTACGGGCTTCCCAAAACGAATGCGAAAATGATTGTTTGCTTTTACTCAATGGAAACAGCAATCCACATTCACAGCATCACGGCTTCTCTACAGTGAACTATCTTTATGATTTGAAGCCTAACTAGACTACACACTGAAAGAAGCGACAACGCTGTCTATGTCACCACGACGCCATCTCGCCTTTGTCTCTGTTCTTCTTCTTGTGCAGCCGCTATTCATTTCAGCTCAACGCGTGTAACGTCTCGTTTTACTCAGCCTGTAACCATCAAATAAAACAAAGAGTTTTACATCCATAAGCTGAATTTACTGTCCAGCTGATCGCGTAAACATTCACCCCACATCGGGGAAACTTCTAAAATGTCGGGGCCTATTTCCAGCAGCCACACACACACACACACACACACCAGAAAACATGCAGCAAACAATGCCATATCCTCATTACATGATCTGCTTTAACAGTGTTCACACGCAAAGCGAGGTAGAGGATACTTACAGCCATTTGATGCCGGAGCAGACCTGAGACAGCAGCAGGGCTGTGAGCACACCAAGAGGCAGGATGTGAGAGCTGCTCCTCATCATGAACAGTGTGGTTACAGTTCACACAGGACACAAATACAAAAGGTTGCTGGGCTCAAACTCAGAAGTCAGCTCTCATGGCACAGCTGCGCTTCAAAATCCTGGAATAAATCATGGAAATGATATGAATGACTGCACAGTGAGCCAATGGGAGCGCTGTGGGAACTACACCAGTCATTTTAAAATATAACAAACAATCAAAGGAGTTGATTTATGTCGTGCAAGAACAACCTCTGACCTTTAGCTCTCTTTCAACACTCTCACATGTTGCATGAAAATGGAAAACTTGGACATGAGCAGACCTGTGCTTCTTATGAAAGAGTCTCCAGGCAGTTCACTAATACAGTTCTAGGTCAGCACTGAGCATGCTGAAGAGAAAATCCTCAGTAATGGCTCCTTCAAGCTCCCTCTGAGCCAGCAAACCTCCCCGAAACACAAGCTGCTGCAGCAAAACAAAAGAAAACTCTGCTTTCCTTTAAACATTATTTAACCTTTTATAGAAAACAAACAAATACACATTTATATAAAAGATTACGTCTCTGGTGATATCTTATGTTCAGACAGCTGAATTATTTACATTTCAGGGTTTACAAACCCATCCCGGGCCTTTTCCTCATGATTATATCCTGTTAAACATTTTAGTGACTCGGTTTGGTGTCTCGCGCTTCAGATTGACCCACATTAGCGGGACACCAGCACAGATCCAGGCGGTCATTTGTGGACAGGGACAGCACATCGGGGACATTATCTGAGCTGTTGATAAGAAGCCTCTTTTGAAGAGGAGCGATTAGGCCGCGCGCGTGAAGCGCAGGTAGCTGATAATGGACCTGTTTGAAGCGGGTCCTCGTACCTGATTGGTCGAGCCGAAAGCGTGAAAATAGCTGATATTAATTATTCAAATGAGCCCAGTGAAACTCAAGAGCTTTATTTTTCATTAGCAATAACAAAATAAGAATAGAGGTTTATTTAGTTGCTTTAATGTGAATAAAATGAGCCAAAAAAAGCTCTTTCCAAATATAAAAAACAAACCCTAAAAGACAGTTTTACTCACGCTATCTAATGTTTGTCTTCTTTCTTGTCTCATCAAGCTGAGATAAGCAAGACAAGCCACACAATAGACCATAAGCTTTAGTTGTATTTATTATTTTAAAACTTTTAACAAATACAAAAGTCTTCGTGAATACTTTTAAAGTTTTCAGATTTTTTAAAAACCATCTTTTAAATGTTAAAATAAATCTGTCGACCTAATAAAGCATCTTATCCCTGCTCCTGTAAAATGTGTGTTAGTGAGTTTGTGGAACAGCAGCTCCAGCTCACCCTTGACGTCGCGCGCTCAGCTCTCCTCCAACAAGCCAACACAAGCGGAAAAGTCCGATCTCAGCAGGCCGGAGTATCCTTTCAGCCAACAGCCTGCGTCCTTATCAGCCAGATGCATGAGTAAAATCCAGCAAAGGGAGGTAAAAAGGTTCCGGACAGGTAGAAAGCATGGTATCAGAGCGGTGTGGGTCAGCGCGCGCGTGTCTCTGCGAGGTGCGAGCGGAGGAGAGTGAGTGAGAGGGGTCGGACTGAGCTCTAAAGTACCCCTGCCCCGCTTTGATCTCACTGCTGATGTCAGACCTGCATTAGCATAAGAAAGCTGGCTGCACCGGGACCTGGAGCACGCGGCTGCGCGCGGGGTTTGATCCTGATGCAAACACTCCGGAATGCATCTTTATTTCCGGAGCGCGAGAGAGCAACAATGAGGCTGAGAGGATGAAGAGTTCGTACTTTGACCTTCTTTTAATGACGTTTTTATTGCTTCTACGTTGTTATTAGTCCAGTAAAACCAATAAAACTCCATCACAGATAGTTTATCTTATCAAGGATCACATTAACCGTTATGCACCCGCAATAAAGATAGATGATGGCATAGAATATACTAAATATGTCTCTGCATAAATAATGTTTTAGATTAAATTTTAGTTTAAAAAACAAACATATTTCTTTCTCAAAGAAAAAAGAATTTTTTTGTATAAATCTAGGCTACAAATAAGTATAAAAATTATATAAAATAATTACATTACTTGTTTATTAACTTCTTGGTATTGATGATAAAGTCATTTTTTAAATTATTTAACACTTCCTGATTAAAAATTTTTTAAAAAAATTTACTATAAATATTTTTTGCCTCTCAGGTTTTGTATTATTATTATTTTTGTGCATTTACTGCAAACACAACACAATAATTACTTTAGAAATCCCTGTTTGCTTAGTTTTTCATGTAAACTGCTGTGAAAATATTCCAGAAGCAATTCTTTTAGGAAATATGAATATTACAGGCCAACATAAAATATCATTCTCACCCAAAAATGTGGAATTGTAACAATTTGGAAATAAAGATGATTCTCAGACTTCATCTTTATTTAATATATCAGTGTAAACACAGTAGTAATACAGGACTGTCTCAGAAAATTAGAATATTGTGAAAAAGTTCTTTATTTCCTGTAATGCAATTAAAAAAACATGA
>JBAMHV010000016.1:1120022-1142686 GCA_037177535.1 Pseudomugil gertrudae | reverse complement strand
ATTTCATGTTTTTTAATTGCATTACAGGAAATAAAGAACTTTTTCACAATATTCTAATTTTCTGAGACAGTCCTGTATATGATAAATGTGTTTTAATACGTATGATGTTGGGTTATTTAACATACAGACACATCATGCTATTTAACATGTGTTTTATTTAAAAAATAATTAAATAGAGAAAATATAGCTTCCTAATGTTACACTGTTTTCTGCACTTTCTGATTTGCTCACATATTAACCACGCTGAAAGCGATACGCTGCCAGGCCAGCTGTGGGAAAGGAAAGCATAGTTTCCCTCAGAATCCAACTCAAGGTAACGCTGAGCTGTTGTCCAGATGCAGCTAACACGGCTGGCCTCATGCACTGTTGTCTGCTCCAAACTGCAGACCAGGTGCTGTCATGCTGTCTCTGTGGCAGACATAGACCACAACAACCCCTCTTCCTTTGGGAACCCATGCCTAGGTATCCGTTTTCCAAACAGGACCTGCTGTGGAAGTCCCTCCATGTACATTATTTACAAAACGCAGGACTGAGATCCTACTTCCAGAGGCTCAGTGGGTCGTGCATGGCAGTTAGTTGTGAATGGGCACAGGGTCAGGGTGTCTGTGGGGCTGCAGCAGAACCGGGCCTGTCTACAGACAGACTGATTTTACACACAGGCTCTCCATTCCTGAGCTAGGATCAACACGCAGCCCCTTGATCTTTGTCTCACCTTCCAAGCAACACCGAGAAGAGGGGACAGGACAGGAGAGGGGGTGGGGGGGGATGAGAGAACCACTGTGGTTCATTATAACCAAATAACTCATGTAGTGTAACAGCAGACTCAGTGCTGAGTTATGATAGAAAACCCTCATCTGGGATGAGAAGCAGCTTTACAGAGATAATGTTACACTTACATAGTAGTTTTTAACTGGCTATAAAGTCAGCTTTGGATTACTGAGGGGATTACTGGTGAACATCCCATAGTGTGTCTGAGAAAATTCCTGCTTCATTACAGCTCCAGGTTTCCAGCATGTTCACTTTAACATACACAAGGTTTGTGTCTGAGCTGGAAGCTGGGATAAAGGCAAACTGCAGTTTTTATTCCTAATGATATAAGCTTGTTGCCATGGAGAAACTGTTTTAAAATGAATTCTATAAGTGAATGGAGGATGGTGTTGAGAAAGGAATCTAGCAGCACCAGGCCATTGTCCCTCGTATCTCAAGAGGATTGAGTCAAAGTCATGAATCAGGACGATCAGAGGAGAAAGAGGCGAGTAATGTTCCACTTTCACCCAGGAGCATCAGAGCCTGAATGGGTGCAGAGTTGCTGGTCATGAAAGGTCCTCCCATGCTCCTGTAATTACAATAAAAAGAATATATATATATATATATATATATATATAATTCATTAATTAAATATATGACTTTATTACACATATAATTGAATAATTTATGTTATCATTATATATAATAAAACAATTGGGGAAAAAATCTAAAAAATAGTTTTAATCTATTTTGTTATGAATGTTGGATATAAATTACAGAAACACACAAACCACAATGATAAACTAATAAAAGTTTCATTCTTTGTTGAGGTGCCTTTAATACTGCCTGTTCTTTATTATCCAATAAACCTTCTTAACCATGAATAACTTTCCAATTAAATTAGGAGCAGGAGTTTGATTAACAGCCATATTTTATTGAACTTAAAAGGGATTTTTTTTTAAATGGAAACAATAAGCGACGTGCCGTAACTGGCTTTTATTTTTACTTATCTAACAGCAAAGAGCTGTTCTACCAGCTTATGAACATTAACATGTCTGCTGCTGCGTCCTGCAGTGGAAAGGTTCACATCAGCCAGGTGAAAATGCCGTCCTCCTCCCTCAGGTGTCCAGCTCACAGTGGGGGACAGACACAACAAGCTGCACCCAGTATGTGCCCTGCAGGACGAGACTGGACCCAGTCTCTGTGCATTTGTTTACAACCTCGGCCTCTGTTGTGCTTTGTGAACGGGGCCCTTTCAAGTGACAGATGGGTGGCACTTTTGAACTCGTCATGTGGTCCTTCAGGAGGATCTCAGACTGCCCTCACCACCAAGATCTGCTCCAATCAGGAGAATAGCAGCCCTGAGGGGCATGAGCGAGGCAGCATTCAGGATACAGGTTAAATTAAGATCACTAATTAGGCACATTTCTGTCATTTTATACTACCAATCATGAATCTGAGTGCTTGACAAAGACACCACTTTAAAGAGAAGAGACATCCTGTTTATATGTTCCAGTTAATGGAGCCTTTTTAACACAAACCACGTTTACCTAGGATGGAAATCTGAGACTTGAGACGTGTCCTGATAAACTTAAGAGAAAGAAAAAAGGAACTTTTTTAACTCTTTTCTGTCACCCAGCTGAGGAAGAACAGAATCACATCCATGCCCGTGAATTAAAAGACGTGTTTATATATAAACGTCTCAGGGTTTGTTCAGTTGTTTACTGGTTACAGAGCAGCTGGAGGGTTTTTCTCCCCCTGGACATCAACACTACAGTTCAAGTCATGGTTTTGAAACTAAGCCATCCTTCACTTAAAAATGAACATAAGTGGATTCCTCTGTTTCCAGTTTAATTTCTCCAAGCATGAAGGGCAGCAGAGCGGTCGGGCCTTTATCACAGAGTCTAACAAACACGCCATACGGCTCAGGAGGTGTTGCTGAAGAGGAGCAAAAGGCGATGAAGGTGAACCATGTGGGTGGGGTGAGGTTTCCAGCAGTCTGGGACACTCCATTTATTTACAGCAACTCTCCACTCACACCTCCTGGTAAACATAAAGCTAAAGAGCGATAGAAACATCACAAGAACTGGCACCAGGCTGGCTGCAGGCTCCAAACAGTACAATAGATAAATTGTGTCGATGCATCTGGTTCTTATGAATATACCCTGTTAGATTGTGGTTGGTGGAGGCGTGAGAGCACCAGAACATCCTTATAAATGATTAAAGCACATTTTTTAAGGATCACAGACACTTTTTGGGATATCTGCATGTTTGTCGCTCTGTGAAGGTTTTCCAAGACCAAATAAACACCAAACGATGCTTTTTCATAAGTCCAGAACCAGCTTAGAGTCAGATAAAGCCTGTAACATTAAAAAAATAAGATAAATCACCTTTTGATTGGGTAATCTCTTATACACCTCACCTCAATCTTTCACATATTACTTCTCCAAATCACAGTTTCACAAAATGAAGTGTTCTTTACGTGCACAATCAGCGAGCTGACATATGAATAATTCAAACCAAACGTTTTGCTGGTAGTACAAAAAGGGTCTGCGTTGTGGTCTACGCTGCCAATTTCCTTGAAAGGGAACCTTGAAATAAAATCCATTTAAGCCCTATGTCTTCCTCTCAAGAGTGAAGTGAAATCCTGGCTGAGTATGGACATGATTACAGACTGCCATGGGTCTTATATCAGGGCAGAACCTTGACATTCAGCAGGAAGCCTGGTGCATGGCTCGATTAGGGCCAAATCTTGTTTTGCTTAGATGGAGGATGTGTACTTCACACTCACACACACCTGAGGCTTTCACTGTAACAATATCTGCGTGTGCAGCTGAAGTGTAAATAAATAAATCAGCTGGCTGGGGATGCATAGAGGCAGAAGGTGCAGAGATGATACCGGGGTTCGGCTGCAGCTTCAGAGGCAGATCCGTTTGCTGCAGAGCTGGACACCAACAATCGCGCCTTTGTCAGCTCAAAGGAAGAATACACGGGACGCAGATGTATATCATCTGGAACATTTGTGATGCATTACATTGTCCAACAATCATAAAAAATAGTTAACCAAGAGCTTAAAGGAAGCCTGTAATTATAACTTCTTTGAGTTTCTGTCAGTAAAGTAGCCGAGTTAATGAAGCTACTTCTGTAAAAACCAGGAATTCATAGCAAATAATTAACAGGAAAACCAAAGAATACACTTATCAGAATTACACATTAACTTCAGAACAGTAGCAACATGTTCTGCACCAGCCTTACACGTTAGCTACCGTCAATATTTACAGGCATCTAGTTAAAGTGTTTAAAATAGGCAGTATTTCACTCCCAGATATGCATCTAACAACATTTTAATTTAGCACTTTTTCCTCTTCTATAAAAGATATTTTTAATGCAGGTTATCAGAGACAAACTGAATATTCTGCAGTGAGTGACTGTATTGATCACTGCAGGCTATAACAGCCTGCAAACAGTTGTCCATTCTGCATGAAAAGGGTTAAAGTAGCACCATATCTTTGTTGATCAATAATTTAAGAGCTGATTGAGTTTACATGATGCCTCACATGGAGCCAAATACTTTAATCTACAGCAGGTGGAGGGATTGATAGGTGATCAGATTATTTGAAATGTAGCTACTATTCCCTATTAATCAGACAGGTTTCTACTCTGTGCAACACACAGCTGCACAGCGCCACCTGGTGTTGAGCTGCCTACAAGCTTCACTGTAAACTGCACCAAGCAGCTTAAAAACCCACAAACCACAACATCTTTTTGCATCATTTTATTACTTTTTTGACAAATATATATGAAGGTTCTCCTATTAAGGAAACATTCTTCTCAAAGATACGTTTACAGCAAATTCATTCCTGTGCGGTAACAGGAAACGTGGGAAATCATCCGAAGGTAGATCTAACCATTTCTACATTTGTGCCCAGGAGAGATAAGGGTGCAGTTACATGATTAGAAGTAGCTAATGCCAGCGATAGATAAATCAGTCTGGTCGTTTCTGATAAAGGAAGAAAAATAGAGTCCTTTCAAAAAGCCAATGGGACATTTTTAAACAACCGTATCATCATAAAACATGGGAGGAATTATTAGTTTCTCATCAAGGCACACAAGCATTGATAACCATAAGATGGACTTCTTTTTCGCCATGATATTGGTCCCATTGGGCAGTATAACTGTACAAACTACAAAATTAAAAAAAACATAAGAGCACAGGGAGGGGATTTGCAGGGTGACAACCAAAGGAAATTCATTAATGTACAGAGAAATTACGTGTTCATAAATTCTCAACTAGAGTCGAACACATTTAGTCCTTCAGTACGGTGGTGCTGCCGTCCACCCATACGAACCTAAAGGAAGACCTGCAACTCTTACAGAGGATGCAACTCTGCCAGGGATCTCTTCTCCTGCTGAATGAACTCCTGCAAGCTCCTCTTCCCCTGCCTGAAGTTGCTCTCCCTCCTTGAAAAGGGCAAAATAACCTGAAGTCTGAGGAGTGTTTCAATGTTACTGAAACTCCTTATCTGCGACGTCTTGAGGGTATCGAGCACGGTCGTCGGAAGATAGCCTGCCAGAGGATCCAACCATTTCTCCTTCCACGCCTTCATCTCGGAGTGAAGGGAGGCTTGATCTGGCAGGTCCTCCTTGTACAAGCGGAACACGAGACCACTGAGAATGCTGGTTTCTACTTTGGACATTGCGTAAGGCACAATCTCCAGACACCGCAGGGTATCCGATACCTTCTCTGTGAAGAGGTCGCTGATTTCTGCTATCGAGTGCTCCACGACCTTCAGGCTTACAGATTCTTTGTAAAACTCGCTCAACGGCTCGAGAAGCACCGAATGCAACATTGTGATGTGGAGTTTGGAAGCCAGGGCCACTGCTTCCTCAAACCAGGCCTTGTGATGGACGTCAATGTCGCTCTTGAGTTTACCGAGGGATGCTTTGACATCAGGTAGGCTGTTTACAGCAAGCAACATATCTAAGGGTTTGCCCTGAAGCGACTGACTCAATTTTTTAGTTACGCTCAAAACATTTTTCTGCACCACAGTAGACAGGATGAACTCAAAGTTTCTGATTGCGTCAAAGTAGTGCGATGCTTGCTGTCGGTCTGAGGTACTTCCTTCTCCCTTCAGCTCATTCAAACAGAGCACGACTGCTTCTAAAATCTCTACAATGACCTCGTACATCTCGTGACTTTTCTCCCAGTTCTTAGTGAGTTTGTCACTCAGCTCACCGCCCTTTGCTTCATCGTGCTGGAACACACAAATGATCATGTCTTCCAGTTTGTTCTGGCGATCTGCATCCTCTGTGAGCCAGTGTAGTAGATTACCAATTAGGATTGCCCCATCAGCTGCTTCTTCAGCAGAAGACGACCTCGCCAGCCACACATTGAGAGACAGAGCAGAGCTACCAGTTCTAACAGCCTGTGGGTATTTGTTAGCTATAGCTGAACATACAGCCCTCATCTGAGCTCCTACACTACCAACACTCAGCATGGCCTGGCCCCTGCAATACTCCATGTTGAGCCCCCACTTTTCAGAAAGGGCTGTTTCAATAGCCTCTGCAAGGACACCAGAGTCTTCAGTGAAAGGGATGAAAGCCAGCGTTTCCTCACACTGGATGTCCTCCTTGTTTAAGTACCTGATGCACAGTGGGACATAGAGCTCGCCATCAATTTCAATCGTTTGCTCTGTAATAATGGTGAAGAACTGAGAGTCCCAGAGTTCCTTGATGATTTGCTCACGTAGATGCGGCTCATAGAAAGACGCTGCTGTTCCCGGTCGCTGAACAGCCTCCGTTTTAACTTCCTGATCAGCCAGTTTAGTCTCTCCATCAACAGATTTTGCTGCATCGCTGGAGCTGTGTGCAAGGCTTCCTGATTTTCAAAACAAAAAATAAACAAATATAAACATTTTCCTCTTATTAAAATAAATGTTTCACCTAGACTCTTTTGAAAAGGATTATTAACAATTTAAAAATAAAATATTCAATAAATAATTTCTCTTTAGCTTTTAGGCTCCTTAAAATTTTTTTGTTCACACAAGCCAACAAGTAAAAAAAAAAACTTGCTTTAAAGAAAATCTAATCTTTCAACGAACAGTCCAAAGTTAATGAAAAATATTAATCCAAGCACAGCTTGCTACACTGTGATTTACTCTGATGCACCTGGGTTTAAACCAGATACATGGCATCACATCTCAGATGCTAGTGTCATCAAACTCTGGGGTCAGGCTCTGAGCTGAGGAAATCTGAACTGAATGAAGGTGCTCGTCAGTAAGACGACTCCTGTGTGGTGTTTTATCTTCATAATAGAGAAGAGTTGTTCACAGAGATACGTGCTGCAGAACATTGACAGTATTTGTGCAGCTTGTGAACCGAGTTGGGGCAGTGCCTCGGGGAGGAACTGTGGGAACTGGGCAACACCGACAGTCAAAACATTGACCTAAGCGTGTCATTACACTGGAGCTCGATCAGCTCCAATCAGTGTCCACATAAGACATACAGGTGAGTCCTTCAAAATGATGAACATATAATCTGCCTCCCACCTGTTCTGTCTTTCATTTGGGCATTTTTCGTAAGGGGTTTATTACATGTGAGGAGACAGGTCACAGATGCTAATGAAAGTAAATAGTCGGTGGGGGCAATTATCGGACTGACTGGCCGGCGCCAACACATTTGCAAAGCATTCTGGGTTTTGTAGTACTAGCTGTGGAAGTGCTATACTGGCACGGCGGCATGGGCCAGCTTTAATACACATTTAATGTGATCTCACAGGCCTGAGTTTGACATGTGTGCTCTACGCTAACAAGCCTGTTTTTTTCCACAGTGATGTTACAAAAAATGTTGCCAGAAGTGCTCTTACCTTTGTCCAACTTCAGTCTCTGCAGGGTTTCCATCACCTAAAATAAAAGTGAGTCATTATACACACAATCTAACAGCTATTATGTTTGTATAGAACAAAAATATGTAAATATACAAACGTTCCTGCTGAAACTACCATTATATCTGTTAATTGAGATATGTTGTACTGTAAAAAGCCTGAAGACGACTATGGGAAAATATCAGGATAAGAAAAACAAGTGGTTGCAGCTCCTATACATCCAGAGATACATTTACCTGGGACAGACAGGGTCCACTCTCTGGATCAACCTCGATGCACTTCTCTATGACTTCTGGAAGCCTCTGGAGTGTTGTACAGTGTGAGATGAGCATCACTTGGTTGGTTTTGCTGCCTCTGCATACAGTGTTTTTAAACAGATCCCTCATTGAATTTAGCGTGGTCTTCATCAGGTCACACTCCATACTGACGCTGGGCAGCACAGCTACTAGCCTAAGCAGTAAGGAAACAGCTGGGTGACTCTTGGCTTCAGGATGGACAAGTGCTTCAGCAATGGATGCAGGCGGAGCAGCATCCTGGTATTTCTCTGCCCAGACTGCTGCCCAGGTGTTGATTTCCTGTTCGGCTGATTCAGGGTCAGGAATATCTGTGAGGAAGAGACTGAAAGGCTTGTCTACGGACTCTGACAGTATGGGTTGTGGGTTGCAAGAGGGCAGCAATGAGAGGACTGAGAGGACCTTTAGGTGGTTGTCTGAGAAGAAATATTTCATTTCCTCAACCAGACTTCGGAGGAGTGGAACGCTCAGGTTTTCTCTGTAATAAATCTCAGGAGAATCATAGCTGCTCGCTTCCTCTGAAAAGCACACTTGCTCGGGAGCGACCTTGTTTGCGAGCTGGAAAGCCTGTTCGAACCAAGCGGAGTGCAGCGTGCTCACATTGTGTAACATTTTCTCCAGATTCTCTACGATTGCAGGGATTTTTTCCACTTCACAGAGGATATCGGCTGGGTTTCCACAGCGGAAGACGGTGCTGCAGTTGCGAAGCGGAGCACAAGCGTTCTTCAGAATCACGAGGGTGACGATGAAGTCCACATTCCTCAGCGCGGTGGACAGGACTTGAGCATGCATTGACTTGGCACCTGTGGCACTGGAGCTAACAGTATCCAGGCAGCTAAGAATCCCCTCTAGTGTGTCAGCGAGGATGTCAAAGAAGTCCTCCCTCTTCTTCCATCTGGAGCAGCATGTTTCTGGAAACTCCTCTAAAGCCTCTCTTGGTATATTCAAAAGCTTATCAACAGCTTGTGCCAATTGCCCCTCCAGGCAAGGAGATTCATCGAAGAACTGCAGCAGATCTTCGGTGATGTCCAGCATTTTTGCTACAGAAGGGCAAGGCACGCTACCGGCCAGCCAATGGGCGAGGCCACAGGACTCGCTGGGTGTTACAACACAAAGCGGGTCACTCTTCAGGAACTCTAAAGACATTTTCTTCAGGCTTTGATAACCAGAGCCCAAATGCATGAACGCTTGCCCTCGACACTGCGACATTGGTAGGCCCCAGTCCTCAGTGAGGATCTTTGCAAGGTTACTTGCTTGCCTGTCGACGTTACAGTTTTCATCAAATGGTAAGAAACCCATGAGCTCTACTTTGGGAGCAGACTCGCCAACATACCTGACAAAAACAGGTAAGTGGGTCTTATCAGCAATTCTAACTGGTTTGTCTGTGATGAGCGAGAAGAAAGGGGATTCCTGGATTTCTCTGAGGATGACATCTCTGATTCCGTTAATGAGGAGGTTCACCATATCAGTCTCACTAATGGATGATGTGCTTTTGCTCTCGCTTCCAAACCAGTGGCACATCTTGAGCTCCTGAACAAGTGGCTCTCGGTCTTCTTCTGAGAGGTCGCAGAAACCACGGCTCTTTTTTCCCAGCAGCGCGGCCATCTTAAAAACTGTGGCGAGACTTTGGCGATTATCTCCGACGTGCCCATTCTCATCCGCTGGTTTCATGTCTTGATCCTGCATCTTCTCAGGTGACTGCTGAACTTTGGTTTCCTCCTCTTCCTCTTTGATGATATCAACTAAATGCGACAGGGTGAAACAGACGACACAACTGGTTATGGAAATGTTCCCAGCATGGCAGAGAAGTTAATACGGGTGTTTTTCTGCAACCATACCTTCCATGTTGTTTTCAGAGTTCCTAATGAGGCTCTTGGACTCCTTGTCCTGCAACAACAGTTGGTGTACAAACATTATTCTCATGTTTATACACCTAATAAAGTATTAAATGTGAGATAATAAGCTATACATACCAGACAGATACCCTCCAAGGCTTGTGGAGTAACTTTCAAACACTGGGTCACCATGCGGTCAAGGTCTCTGTTGAAGTCCGTGCCCACCTGCAGCATCGCCAAACATGGAGACCTGTCTTTGGGACTTGTGTTTCTCAAATAGTCTAGAAACTTCTTATGACGCATTACAACACCACAGTCCTCCAGAGCTGTGCTGGGGAGCACGGACATAATCCTCAGCAGGGTGTTGATGTTCCCGAAGTACTGCATGAGCGGTAGACGTAATGTGTGAAATATGGAACTTGGGATGGTCACGGACGCCACTTTCGTCTTCCATGTTACTCTCCAACAACACAGCTCAGTGAAGAAGTTGTCGGCATCGGGGAGATCGCTACTGTAGAGAGGAGGCTTTGACTTCAAGCTCTCAAACACGTAGCTCACCGTGACCGAGCATGGAACCAGGGACAGGAAGTTCAGAGCTTCTTTGTGGTCCTCTGAAAAATGATCCTTCACCGCATTGATAAGGTTGTCTACAAGGGGCACACTCAAGCAATCTTTGTAGTATCCGACCGGCTTTATCATGCCGTCTCTTGGCATGGAGTTTTCAGGCACTTCGATCTGCACTCTAAGACTCTGGGCCATTGCACAAGCCTCGTCGAACCAGTTCTGGTGAAACACCTTCATATTTGTTTTCACCCTGTTCAGAGTAGCAACAATACCGCTGATTTGGCAAAGCTGGGATGCAGCGCTGAACTGGTCCTTTTGGATACCTGCACTGAGCTCTCTGGTAAAAGAAGATGCATTCTTTATAACCACCATGGCAATAATAAAATCAAACTCCATAACCTTGCGGAGAAGGGCTCCCGCCTGCTCGGAGACCGACGTTTTCCACCTCTGTGGATTGTTTTTGACTTTCTCCAGACACTCAACTAGGGGCTCCAACATCTGCACAAACACCTCATAAGAGTCATGCTTCTCTTGCCAAACAGAGCAGAACTTCCCCTGTAACTCTTGGATCTTTTCATAGCTCTCTCTAAGTCCATATTCTATCACATGGTCGAGTTGTTTTTCTAGAGCAGCACTGCTGCCAAAGAACATCAAGACCTCTTCAAATGTATCGATGGTTCTTTTAACCGCAGGCACCGGGATGGATTTTGACCACCATGTGTTGAAGGAGTAGGAAGAACTGTGTGTGCTAATAGCAAGAGGATATTTCTCCTGAACTTTGCAGGCAAAGGCTTTCAGCTTGTAGGAAACTTCACCAGAGCCAAGGTAAGCTTGACCCCTGCAGTTGTTCAAATCAAGATGCCACTCGACCGTCACGATTTCCAGGAGACGTTGGACCATAAGGTCACAATCAAGAGTCGCCTCAAGGAATCCCATCAGCTCCAATCGCATGACATCAAAGCTGTCCACAAACCTAAGGAAGAGTGGAAGATAATCCTTCTCTCCCAGCTTCACCACCCGGTCGATAATCAGAGAGAAAAACGACGTCCCTACTTCCATGAGGATTCCCTCCCTGACAGCGTTCTCGCACACAGTGAGAACTTCATTCATCTCAGACTTGGTCACATACTCGACCTCTCCATCCTGAGCAGGACCGGCATCGCTATTTAACCGGCTGTGGCTGCTGTAAGCACCCACCACCGCAGCCTGTAAGGCAGATTTAAGAGCTTCTCTGTCCGTTTCTGCACACTTCATCTCCACAAGCCGCTCAGCGTCCATCTCTAGGTTTATGAGCTGTAACTCTTCTTCAGTGTCCTTTTCAGCGTGGTTTCCGTGGACCGCCACTGAAACGAAAAGGTGAGAATTAACTTTGTGAGCTCTATAAATACAGCTGAAATTAAAATTATTTGGTTAGTTTCACTTGCTTTTAAGGGTTAAATTAATTGATTTGATGAATTAACACGGTGGTGGTTATCTCACCTTGTGTAGGCTTCTCTGTTGTATCATCATCCTGTAAAACAAAAAGCCACACTAGTACATTCAAGTGTTACAGTAAGCTGTTAGAGGTTCAGTCGTTTCAGCTTATAAATCCTACTCACACTCTGCAGCAACTGCAGGATGTCCGGGTGCTTCTGGGCATACGACTCCACCATTTGCTCAACGCTGAAGTGCACATCCTGGTTCACGTACACAAACGCCGTGCTGCACTGGCGTTGGTCCTCTGGGTTCGCATTCAGATACGCCTGGCACCGCTCCAACACCATGTGGTACTGTCCGTACACGTCAGCCTCTGCATTTACACAGGGAACGGTGCCCAACACCTTCAGCAAGCTCTGCACGTTTGGGTAAAACCCAATATCGGGAATCTTGAGTGTGGCAAACACGGTGGTTGGGAGGATCCTGCGCTTGCTCGCATGCCTCCATTTCACCTCCCAACAACCGAGCTCTTCGTAGAACGTGTCGGGTCGCGCGAGGTTGTTTAGGTTAGCATCCGCGACCTTATCCCTGCGAATGCTGAAGTTGTGGTCAGCCATGTAGGACGGCACTAAGGAGAGCCATCGCAGGATCCTAACCATCTCGGTGCTGAACACCCTCTTCACTTCGGCAACGAGATACTGCAAGATAGGCCGACTCAGAGACTCTCTGTAAAAGTCTTCCAGTGGTGTCTCCGATGTGTCGGCTTGATCCAGGTCTGGTTTCATAACCTCCACTCCCAGTTTCTTTGCACGACCGACTGCGTCTGAAAACCACTTCCGGTGAAATATTGGGAGCTCCTGCTGGTATTTGCTTACCAGCTTTAAGGCATTGGAAATTGTGTACTGCAAAGTACTGCTGATGCTTATGATTCCCCTGAGACTGGAGTTAAGTATGCTGACACAACAGAGGGTGTTCTTCAGGATGATGAGCGTGATGATGAAATTGAAGTTCTTTAAAACTGGTTTGAGCTTGGCCATCTGTTCAGCCGTGTCTTCATCCACCTTTGAGATGATCTCGTTGATGCAGTTCAGGAATGGCTCCAGGATTTCTAGCAAAGTCTGGAAAGCGTCCGTGCCGTATTCCCAGTTCTCACTGATGGCCGCTTTGATCCTTTCAACTTCCCCTTTCACATGCCCGTATGCCATCTGAATCTTTCCCTCCAACCTCTTACTCAGCTCTGGTGTTTTCCTGAGTAACGTGGCCACCTCCTGTACGGTGTCTGCAACCTTCTGGATTGACGGTACAGGCATGCAGCGAATGATCCATATATTGAAAGCATATGGGTCACTTGGTGACAGAACTACCTGTGGAAACTCCTGCAGGATCCTACAGGTGACGTCTCGCATTTTCTGACACATGCTCCCGGTGATTAGGTAAGTGAGTCCCCTGCAGTGCTCCATCCTCAGCCCCCATTTGTTTCGCAGCTCAGAGAGGAGCATGTAAAACATACTCTCTGCATCCAGGTCACACGGTAAGAACCCGACAAGGTGCTTCTGCGGGAAACCAGCCACTGTGACGGATCGGATGAAGACTGGGATCTGCTCCTTTCCCTCCATGTTCGTCACATCCTGCAGCAGAATGGAGAAGAACCGGGCCAGTCTCAGGCTGTTCTGGATCTCCTCCCGCATGAGGTCTTCGCTGAACTGCAAAATCTCCTTTTTGTCAATTTTCTCCACACAGATACGATTGAGGGCTTGCTGGCCCCTCGCCCCGCCAATCGGCTCATCCGTGCTGATGTTCGCGCCATTGATGCTGAATCCTGTCAGCGCCAGGATTTCCTTGAAATAAACTTTCAGAGTGTCTTTTGCCTTTGAGGTGGAAACATCCTCCTGGGTTTGCTTGTCTTTTTGGAGTTCAGTAGCTGCACTATTCCCCCCGGCCTCTTCCCGGCCCTCTTTCAGTTCTGTCGCTGTGTTTTCTGATGAAGAAATTGGGTTTGAAACGTTGAAGCTACAAAATTAACATTTACAACTAAAATAAATGTGTTTTAATTAAAAGTAACAAGTTATTTACTGTACCTTTAGTTTTCTTTACAACAGCATCTTCCTCTTCCGACTGAACAGGAAAAGATGAAGGTTTGGATTAGACTTTCTTTCACAATTTAATGCTTTGATGGCTTTGAATACTCACTGGGTCTCTGGCTCGTTTCCTGTTACATGCAGACTGCTTATTCACAGGTGTGAAGTCAAATATTGTTGGGACAGCATCTTCGTTTAACACACAACTGGAAGCACTCTGAAAAACAGATCAAGACATTTCCCTATAAACACATTTTAAACTGACACAGTCTGACAAAGAGCAACAGTGGAGCTTCACAAATACACATTAGTGGTTTTATTAAAGCGTTAACATGATGGCTTTTAGTAAATGATAAGTTATTAGGTCCGTTACTACAAAGTGTATGTAAAAACACACAGTGCATAACGCTTTTTCCATCACACAGTAAAACCCTAAATGAGAATCTAATGGACACAATGTTAGAAAATATCACTTCTACATGTTTAACGAAGGTTTTCTTTTATCGTGAGGATTTATATTGACTACACCGAGTTGCCTTCAGATCTTCAGGGAAAACTACTCAAAACCGAAGCTGCACAACTAAAACACCAGCGCAGCAAGAGTGGCTTTTCTTCCAGTAAAAATAACACTTTAAGCTAAGAAAGGTTATTGACCAGTTCCATATAGATAAAAATATGCAAACATGGTCAGAGACAGTGGAAATTTTAGATCTAAGACGAATACGTTCGGCTCAGACTGTGCAGCGTTTTACTGGAAATGAGGCAAAGCGGACAGTTTGACCAGTGATGTTGCTGCTTAGTCTTTTAATGCGACTGCAGCAGTTCACCCCTGTGCTGCACCTCCGCCGCAGAGTTGCCACAATGTGTTTTTATGCACGGAAAATAAAAATGATCATCTGGAATTTTATTATTCAGAAACGAGCTGAATGAAAATAACACTCTGAATGTTTTATTCAACCTTATTTGCACTTTTTAAAGTCCTTTTGCAAAGTTTCCTGAACCTCCTGACATTTCAGTGAATAATCCCACATTTAGTCAGAGATAAAGCATTAAAACTGGTGCATTTAGTAGCCACATCAAATGCAGCGAGATTCGTTCAATCATTCCAGAAAGACTATTTTTCTTTCTAAATAGATTACTATGCTTCTAAAATGGGAATGAACTGGGCTGTACCAGCTTTTACTGCAGAATGAGGTGATGGACATTGTTCTAAATTAGTTGCAAAGGACTTCTCTTCTTACCTGATGAGAGATCATAGAGGGCTCAAAATGCTTTGCACAAAGTCTGTACAGCTTATGTAACTGCTCCGGAGGTTCGGATGCCAAATCTTGGCGATGACAGTTGTTCAACCATTGGTTGCAACTGAAAGACAGAAAAGAAAATGATTAGATACCAGTCTAAACGTCTGCATACGTCTCGAAGCTGCAAGGACAAACGTTTGTTTTTGTCTGGTTAATTCCTGCTCCACAAGAAGCTTGGTCTGCAGGGACAACGCTGCAGGGGTGTCTGTGCAATGAAGCCCATTATTTCATACTGAACGGGGCAGGTTGTGCATGCGATTTTCTTATGTTTTGTTTTATCAAAATGATGTCATTTTGTTCTCCTGGCCCCAGAACAAGAACAAGGTTCTCGCAGCGTTTGCAACAGGTGTCACCCAGACAGTAGATGGATAAGACGGCAGCTTCAAAAACTCAATGGAGTTGGTGCTGCTTGGGGATGCTCAGTACACAGCTGATTATATGATTAACCTTTTCTGGGGTTAACCCTTCAGCTGGTTTTTGTTCAACCAATCAGATTTGCTGTCTGGACCAACCATCATGCAGCCATGTTGACCAGGTATGGCTACGTATTAGCATCACTAACACAAATGTAATCCTGTTTAGGAGGAGAGAAACACAGTAAAAGATGTTTTAGAGCTACAACCAGTCTCAGGTTCTGCAGGAGACAAAAAGGAGAAACTTCCAGCAAGATTAAAAAGTTTTAGGTGCACCTCATGGAAATTTAACTTTCTGAAGAGCAAACAGGTTTTATTATTTAGTTATCAAGAAAATGAGAAACACAGTGACCATCTAGATCCAGTGATATGTACTATATATGCACAGTGTCACATTTTAATCCATGTAACGTGTTAAAAACATGCTTCTGTCCCGTTATTTACTGCAGTGGTTCTTACCCAATAAGGTTTTTCACCTCATAGCTTAGGCAAGGCAAGTTTATTTATATAGCACCTTTCATGTACAGGACAGTTCAAAGTGCTTTACATACAGCTTACTGGATATGCATATATATTTACATTTTAAACATATTATTTTTACCATAGAGACCTTTCATTTAACATGATGCTACTCTTTCAATAATAGCTGTGTAAATTCACTCATATTTATTAAAATGGAAAAATAAGATTATTGTTATTATTAATGCAATGGACTAATATCGGAGTGCAGGAGCAGAAAAAAAATTCTTGTATGTTTTGACCTGTGTCACCACAAATCATGTGTCACCTTATTTATTTTTTCAGACCAATTTATCAAATTTGGGATATTTTCTTGTTTTGACATAACTGTTTGAGGATTTCATGAAATCTTCTTCCAATAAATAAATACATTTTTAAAAAGAGAAGCTAATTCTCCACTTTAACTTGAAAACATATTAAATTGGACCCAAAGGCGATATAATAACTGATGATGCACACACTGAACGAGGAATTAGATGTACATGACTGCATAACAATTAGCATTAGCTTTGCACCAGCAACAAGCTAACTGTTGTCCCTTCACCACAGACACACACACACATTTCCAAGACACCAGAATGCAAAGTGTGTGTTGTAAAGTAAAACTTCAGAGAACAAGTTTTAAGACATTTTTTTTAAGCTGAAGCGTGGATCTACTGCAGACCTGGCAACACACTAGCAGCTAACACCACAAGCAGAGGTTGATGAAGAATCAGGAGTGATCACAAACGCTTTCCTCTCTCTATACCAGGTCGCTTTACACACTTTAAATGGTGATAACTGGTCTTGATAGGAACCCCTTAACAATAAAGTCTCTTCCCATAAACAAACTCAGCAGGAAGAAAGTCTCTATGCATCTCAGCAGAACATCCACCCATTTAATCATGCTGGTATCTTTGTTTAGATATGCAGGTTATAATATCTAAAGCGTCTCATCCCCCATCATTTACCTCAGTAAATATACAATATTACTGGTAACCAGGCTCTTCTGTGGACTGGAGGGAGAAATATGGCTCATTTTCACATTAATCCATTCATGTCTGGCTGAGTGATTTTCATCTATGTGACAAACTGTTTTGTTTGACTGTGTCAGTGATGACATTAAATGAATGGATGGACTAATTAAAGTCTGAATATTCCAGTAAACTTATACGACAACTTCTTTCAACTAGTATTCCCCACAGCAATTAGGTAGTAATTAAATGTAATGTATTTAAGATGAATTTGCCAGTTATAAATTACCGAGAGCACATGCACAATGCTATTAAATAATGCTTTTGTTATTGTTTTTTTAAATTACATCCTTTCTTGTGCTTTTTGTTTGACCAAAGGGACATACTTGTCCCAAGTTAAACACATTTATAGATGGATGACAGCTGAGGGCATGTAAGAAATGGTCCCAGTGATGTGCTAGCAGGCTGTCCGCCCATGAGGGACTTCCAGTCCAAGCACTGTGATCTAACATGAAATGCATCCACCATTTGATCAGACTAATTTAATAAAATTACATTTAAAATCAGGATGGTCAGTAGAAAAAAGCTGAACTGGAAAGAAAAAATACGCTACATCAACACTATTTACTTTATTTCTTACAATTAAAGACTCAATTACTTAGTGCGCAATTAATTTAGCTCGCAAATAACTGTAATCTATTACATTAAAGCAGTAAAAACAGGGGTGGATTTTATTTTTAACCTAGCTGACCTCGCATCGGTCCCGCTGTTTTTACCCCTTCCACGGCTTGCGTCCTGTACCAATGGCGATTTAAATAATACAAAAAAAGTTTTTACATGGCGGTTTCCCTCTGTGTGCTAAATGGTGTAGCACAAAGCTTAACCTACAAAGCCGATATCACAAGATTAATGGGTTCCTGTGCTGAATTAGGGGAAGGCAGTATATTTAATGTGGACTTTTCTCTCAATAGTAGCGCGAGTCTGCGCCATTTTCCAGAGTTGTGTCACTATTAGCCAACATTAGGCTAACGCCAATGCTAACGATGCATGGCTAACACATTCATCTTCCATGCTCAAAAGCTAATTTCTAACCAAGATCCAAATTAAATAAGCCCATCTCTTACCGTTCCGGATCCAAAGGGAAGCTGAAAAGTGGAGTGGTATTCTCGGATTCCCGTTGCTGGTAATCACAGTTCGCTGCGGCGCAGCAGTCAGTCATTTTGGACAGTTGTGTAGCTAGCAAGCAAGTTAGCTAGCTTAGCTGGTCGGTTGCAAGCTGGCAAGCCCACTGTATGTAAACTCTGCCTACAGAGCCATACCTTGGACAAAAACTGCAACTGACACAGTTAAGTTTAATGTTATTTTCGTTTAATGTCTTTTTGACAAACTAAGAACGGACCAATTCCATGCTTTAAAAAGTTAAAGTTGCGAGCTGAGCTAACAGTCGCCGACAGCGTGTTAAACCATCAACCAGGAACTAGTCCGTGCTATACAGCATGTTCACCAGCAGAGGGCAGAATGGCACCATTGGGCCAAAGAGTTGCAAATGCAAGATGGTTCCCGTAATCTAGTAAAACCGTGAAAAACACACGTGTCTATCGAGTAAACATTTTACTTGTCAGATTTTATCAAATTATTTTGTGTTAGTGCCCATGTTGTTTTATGGCAAAGTACACAGTCGGGAAGTGTCTTTCATTTAGTTTTAAAGTATAAGTGTTTGGTAATTGTTTAACCTAGAGTAGTAGTCCACTACTATATAAAGTTCTAGCTGCTGAAAAAACTAACATTTAACACGCACCTCTTAGATAATTCCATAACCTGAAATCACCCAATTCAGATGTGCTGTCTTTTGACATGACACGTGGATGTAGAGGAAGTACGATACTTATCTCGTCTTAATACTCTTTGGGTTTACAGCTTTATTTCTTCCTTTATTTTTGCAAGTGAAATGGTAAAGTACAGGTTAATATTTTACTTTTACCTTCCATCCTAGACGCACCTTTACATATATTGGCTAAAGTTATTAAAGCAAAGTGCCAAACTGGCTGCTTTGTAACACTAAATGATAGAAAATGTGCACCACACTAACTAGAATTAATATAATGGTGCTTTGTTTAGCTGCAAATTTGTATTTAAAACAGAAGATTTAAGGTTTAATGAATGCTTTGAGGTTTCTTCAACTCGTTTGGTAAAAGTCCTAAACTTTCTAAGGGATTAAAATGTTTTTACTTTGTTATGACAGAGGTCTTACTCCTCACTCATTTTACATTGCAATGACACCAGAGGAGTGGAAATCTCAGGGAATCAGACATTTATTCACAAGCATATACTCTCCATTAAAAGTAAATGAACGAAAATTGTGCCCAAATATTATTTAAAAGAAAAGCAGAATAAATGTAGAACATTTATATGTCTGTATTAAACATAATATGAGGACAATTCATGAGTGGACACAGAAACATTTCAACAATTAGAAGGACTCGCTCCAACACCGTCTGCAGGGTGATAGCTATGACGCTTCCTGCCGGTCAGGGTGTGTCTTCATGTAGAGGTCAACTACTGAATCCAGATCCGCCTCAACATCAAAGTTGATGTTCATAACAGCGAGGCTTTTGGATTTGTATTTGTCAGGCGTGTTCTCCATGTACACGCTGAAGCGTTTGTACGCCGTCTCACGGCTGTTCTCCGAAAACAAAGACGGCAGGACGCTGAGGAGTTTCAGGATGGCCAGCATGTTTGGGAAGAACTTCACGTCAGCCAGCTGCAGAGTTTCGTGGAGGCTGGAGGGAAACGTCTCTCCTTTGCCCTTTTTGCTCCATTTCACCCACCAGCAGTGCAGCTCAGCAGAGAGGGTTCCTGCGTTGGGGATGTCGCTATTAAACATCTGTATGTTCTCCTCATCTGGTTGTGTGGACTTGTAAAGCTCTATGACAGCAGGGACGAGAGACAGACATTTCAGAGTCTTCAGGTGGTCCTCGGAGAAGAGCTCTTTCATTTCACTCATCATGTACTTCACCACAGCAACGGAGAGGTGCTCCTTGTAGTAATTCTCCGGCTGAATTGCTCCCGAATCTGCCCGATGCTTCCTGGAGAACGACCGAGGGACCCTGACCGGGACCTCCATGGCTACAGCCAAGTTCACGGCCTCGTCGTACCAGAACTCGTGATACACATCGATGTTTTCATTCACTTCCACAAGGGAGTGCAACACCCCTTTCAAAGTGGATGCGGCCAAATATGCGTCCGCTGCGTTGCCCTGGAGGTTTTTCCCAAAAGCCTGCGTGAACGTCGTAACGTTTTTCAGCACGACCAACGCCACGATTAGCTCAAAATCCGCTAAGGCTTTTGAGATCTCCAACGCGCTGTGTATGATCTGGTCGTTCCACCTCATGTCTTCGTTGTCGTGCACACTGTCCACGCAGAGGAGGAGAGCCTCTATGATGTCCAGCGCCACCTCAAACGCCTCGTGTCCCGTCGTCCAGCTGGTTCGGCAGATCTCCTTCAGCTCGTTGGCTCGGTCCTCTTTGTCTGGATAGAACATGGAAATGGCGTGCTCAAGCTCTAGCTGTAGCAACGGCGACTGGCAGAAGAATGATTCGATCTTTTTAAAGGTGGACATGACGAGCTGAACACCTGACAAAGCCATCCCGTTAGCCAGCGACACGTTTAAAGCCTGAGTGGACCTAAACGTGAGCACGGCTTTGGGATACTTTTCCGTCAGCTTGGTAGCAAACGCTTTAACTTGACTGAAATGTGTGCCAGAGCAGGAGTGGGCTTGACCTCTGCACTGGTCCATATCTAACCCCCATTTGTCCGTTATTTCAGAAAGCATTTCCTCCGCCAGGGTGTCCCAATCTCCTTCAGCGCTCAGGAAGCCCACAAATCTCTCCTGCTGGGTTTTAGATTGGTCCACATAACAGAGGAAGACCGGGAGGCACCATTCTCCGGAGATCTTTACCAGATGATCCGTGACCAATGAGAAGAAGCCGCTTTGTTTGACTTCCTCTACCACCTTACTGCGCACGTGCTCCTCGCACACCTCGATCAGCTGATTCAGCTCTTCTGAGGACAGCTTCGACTCGGCACACCTCTTCTTCAGAACCTTATCTCCACACTGCACGCGATAGTCTTGCAACGCCTGAAAGGTGCTCGACACAAGCGCTTCCTCTTTATTTTCAGAAAGCCACGCAGGGGGGATGCTTTGCTCTCCCAACAGTAGAAGAATCTCGAATAAGGACTTGATGTATTGCTTCTGTTCGTCTTCCTCTGGTTCCATCTGGATATCTTCGGCGACTGCTTCTGGTTGGGACTTCTTCATTTCTAAAGAAAAGAAACAAAAGAAAACTTAAACTATTCATTTTGTTACAGTCATGGTTTGAAAGGCTCCTTTTTTTCACTGTCAAGTAATAAAAAGTCCGTATTGCTATTTTTACTTACTCTTCTTGGTTTCCGCTTCGTTATCTTTGTTCTAGAAAATCAAACAGATCAATCCAAATTATGATGTTTAGATTGAAACAGATTTAAGGCTGTAATCACCAGATATTCAGGGTTAAATAGTTAATTAGCAGCTTAAGGGCAAAGCATCAATCAGTCACGTCTTTTAAAGTCTACATTTTTTTCCCAGATGAATAAAAAGGATGAATAAAAATGTCATTAGTTTATAATGCACTTCATGAGCTTGCAGCACAGTCTAATAGCCTGAAGACCACCCTGATTGCACGTTTTCAGGACAAAAACATTGCTGGAGAATCCTCAGTTTTTTTTCAATGTATTTATTTTTTTTAATGAAAAGGAAAAACCCATTTATTTCATTTTCAATCATAACATTTAGTCATTTTTCCAGGTTTCTATATATTCTTTCTTTATTTTATGTTAATTTTCTTTAATGTCAACTATAACACTGGGATAACTGGGATGGTTTAAATGCAGAGAAGGAAATAAGCTCAGACGCTGTCATTTTCTGTTTTAAATGCTGATTGGATCTATTAAGACTTGTTATCTGAGATCATAAAACATTTTGTTGCCATGGAGACAGTACAGTATACTGATTGGCAGTAAAAATACTCATAAATATTGATAAATTACTGTGATGTTTGTTTTCTTTTCAGCTATACCCCCCCTAAAGGTTGTTACGATTTCTAGTTTCTAACGTTAGTAAGAGCAAACCAGAATTCATGTACGTACCACGTCTTTACCGCGCCTCACCTGTCCACTCTGAGGCTGTGTTGACACATCAAAAACTGTTGGTACAGCATCATCCTTTAACACTTTACCCTGAGCATCCTGTAAAAAAAAAAAAAACACTAAACATATTGAAGTTACTTTTAAAAATCATGTTTCATGCGTCCCTCTGTAGGACCAATACAGGTATTTCTTATCCCCACAATCTTGCAGGGCTTCATCAAACGACTATTATATCCAATCAAATTTAACTAGAACTAAAATCTGAACACATCACACAAGTTTTTAAATCTTTACACTGGCTGCCAGTCAGTTACAGGATAGATTTAAAAACTCGATTGATGGTTTACACATATCCCGTAATGGCTTAGGCCAGGCGAAGGGAACCCTGGTCCTTGAGAGCAGTAATCCTGCAGATTTTCCATGTATCCCTGGCCCAGCACACCTGATTCAAATCAAATGGATCCAGCAGCTTATCAAG
>JBAMHV010000016.1:1094185-1119922 GCA_037177535.1 Pseudomugil gertrudae | reverse complement strand
CAAATCAAATGGATCCAGCAGCTTATCAAGCTTTGACTCGTTCATTTGAATCAGGTGTGCTGGGCCAGAGATACATGGAAAATCTGCAGGATTATGGCTCTTCAGGACCAGGGTTCCCTACCCCTGGTTTAGGCCCAAGAAACCTGATCCAAGCTATTAAATCCGAAGACTTAGTCCAGACCAGAGTACTGAGTAAACATATTTAAACAGCATTTAGCTGTTATGCTGCAAACAAGTGGAACAAACTGCCAAATGTAGACTCTTAAATCCAGGTTAACAACATATTTCTTATGTAATGATCTAATCCGATGTCTGCACAGCAACTTTTAACAGATTTTTACTTACTGATCACAATTATTTATGCTTTTATTGTGATTATTTGTTGTTCTGTTGTATACTTCTTTACACATTCTGTAATGCTTTTAATGTTTTATATAAAGTGCTTTCCATTTTACTGTAAATTAAAGGTGCTATAATAAACTTGCCTCATGTGAGAATAAACTGGTGTTGCATTCAACAACCCAGTGTCATGCTTCATTCTGCGAGCAAGTAAACTTACATTATCAAATGCATTTGTTTCAAAATGTTTTCCACACAGTCTGTAGTATTGATAGAGCTGCTCATGTGATTTGTCCGTTAGGTCCTTCCTCTGGCATTTTTCAAGCCACTTCTTGGATCTGAAAGGAAACAGATTAAATTAGTTCAGATATATAACTACCTCTTGGCTTTGACACTGAATAAAACATCCTGAAACCTAGGAGAATACTTTAAGAGCTGACTGGAAAAGCAAGAAATGCCATTTTAGATATTAATTACCATTATAATTAGCATAGTTAGCTATTAATAAAAATTATATGACATAGTGATTAAGTGACTCACAAAAGTGTTTTTTTTTGTTGGTTTTTCTCTTTATTCTATCCGTCACAAATATAAGTTTTCATCTAAGTCAATAAAGTAGAAGAGTACAATACGATGCAATAACTTCCTGGTCAGGATCTTTGTCGTGATACTGATCAGAATTAACTTGATGATGATAAAACTGCTAGTTTACTAAAATGATGCAGGTTTCTCTGTGTATTTAAACAAAGATGGTCCATAAAAAGGGAAATTAAATGGTTCAAACTTCATTTCAGAAAATAATATACATAAACATGTTTGTCGAAGATAAACACTGTTTAATGAATAGTTGTGTTTCCACTTGCAAACTGAAGGCGTTTTCTTGCATGTTTTCACATTGAATTAGCATCTATGCTAGCTTCTTTTATTTTACCTTTCTGGATCACGCGGAAACCGGAAGAGAGGCTGGGAGTCAGATTTACCGCTGGGACAGTTCGGGACAGCGCAGTAGTTTTGCATTCTGCAAGTATTAATTATAAAATTGTTTTAACGTGATTTGTTTGAGGATACATGCAGCTGGTATTAATGTTAGCTGACAAGCTAGTTATCGCTGTAAAAACAAAACTACTTCCGGTTTTGTTATCAAAATAAACTGGAATATATTTGTGTGTCGTGACAGCATTATTTTTTTCATCCCATTAAGATTGATGGAACCTAGATAGATACACCTAGCCTCAAATGAAACTGTGAACAACACTTTCACAAGACCTCGGGTGTGTCACGATACTCAATACCCAACCCAACTTTACCCAACCTTTATTGGATAACCATTACCTTAAGTAGTGTATCTGATACTAATGCCGAAACACTGCTAATGAGATAAGTTACCGACATGCTCATCATACCAACAAAATTTTCTATAAAATGTTTCACCATTATAAAGCCAAACAAACAGGTTTTCCAACACTAAGATTTTTTTTCCAACAAGGTATTGTTGGAACAAAGAAATAATTCTTTTAATTTCTAATTTACTTTACTTTTGTGCTAAGTTGAATGAATTTTACAAAGCAATATAGTTTCAATTATTCTTGTGCAAACACTAGTTCCTCAGAGCTTCAGAAATGTAAAAATGTCGTATTGTTTGTGATACAAGGTTTATTTTGAAGGGAATTGCTTATACAGGAAATTCATTTATTAACTTACCAAGGCGCGCGAGTTTCGCATCTATCCCATAATCCTCTGCGAACATTTGAAAGGTTGGAAACACGCCGGGGCATGTCCCCCCTAACAAAAAACGTGTTGCATCTTGGAATTGTAAACACACACGGGCATATTTTTTTTTTTTTTTACATTTATGATATCTCATTAAATTTGTGCAACGTCTGGACAAATCCACAAACAGCAACATTACAGCTCCATCAAATCCTTCAGAGTTGCTCAGTATTTATCCAGACTGTGGATGCACTGGCTGAAAGCTATTTGTTTTTAAAATATCTTATTTTTTTTATTTTTGTAAATATATGTGTGTGTAGTTTTATGTTTATGTATTTTCTCCGTCTTATGTGTGTGTTTTATTGTCTTCAGTCTGTTTAATACATCGGATTTGATAATTTTATAATTATTATTTTATTTATTAAACAATTAGTCATTAAAATCTAATTAAACAGATTTCTTGCAAGTGCTATGAATGTGCACTCCTGCACATATGACGTGCACATATGACTAAGTATTATTCGCACAGCATTATTGTATACAATTTAGATTTTTTGCATGTTAATTTTTTTTATAAGAAGACAACAGATGGGCAGTTTAAAATAGTGTAATTTGCTTTATACAAGCTAAATTTCACTTTATTTGACAAAAACTAAATTTATGTGCAATCATATTTGCTTGTGAATAACCTCACATTATTGCCTATACATATTATCTTCATCACTCATATCATCACTAAAAAATAGCCTCTTTTGGCAGACTTTTTGATTTTGATTCACTGATATGCTTTTTGTCATTTGACAGACGACGGTAGAAAGTTTGCACACTTTACTCATGGTTTTTAAATCCCGTGCATCCTGAAAAACAGCTGGAAGTAACACATCTAACAGACTATAACTGGGTGTGTTCGGACCGCTAGCTGAGGAATCCTATTTAGGTTCAAACATTCAAACAAAAGTGAGAAAATGTGTGGGTTGAATGAAAGAAGGAAGTAACCCTCCGTGCGCAGCCTTCCTTTACTGTAATCTGATTGGTTAGTTCCAGATTCTCGCGATAGTACGGTGACCAATCACAGCATAGAGGCGCCAAGTCAAACGGAATCATTTTCTCCCAAGAAGGATTGTTACATGTTTTTCTTTTAGTGTGTGCAGTTCTGGCGAAACGAGTTGGTCTTCAGTTACCCAGAACAAACATAACAAGGTACGTTTACGTTTATTCTACTCTTAATTTAACATTTTATGTTCCGATACAGTTGTACTATTACGATAGATTTAACTGCCCGCTGGTCTGTGCCGTTAAACCGTTAATGTTTGATAGCAGTCTTATTTTTTATTACTAGTTAGTAACGTGTCAGTTGGATTTATATCTCCAGTTTTTACACAAAACAATACAACAAAAAGCATAAATAGGTCACTACATGCTGTTTTCAACGATGAATTCAAACAGACAAAGCCACATGGTTAAATTAGGCTCCACGATTTCCCTTTCTAAGCTGTTCCTTTAAGATTTCTATCAACAGATCATATTTATTTATGTCCTTTCTCATCTTACAACCAGCTCAACCACATTTTTGGGGGGCATACAATGGAAAACGTTGCAGTTTCAAGACATAACACCAATAAGAAAGTAAGTGAATGTGTGCTTTATCATATGTATCATGGGAAGTATTATATTTACATATATATATATAGAGAGAGAGAGAGAGAGAGAGAGAGAGTGAGAGAGAGAGAGAGAGAGAGAGAGAGAGATATTGTGTATCATATATGTTGTTTTTAGTTCTGTTTCAGCTCACAAAATTTTTTTTTTTAAATATTATTAGGGAAACAAGGAAAATGCCCACCCTGCATATGAAAGTAAGCCTTTTGTCAAAGCTGGCAAAGTTCCTGCAGTTCCATTCCAGCTGAAAGGCAACAAAAAGGAGGAAACTGTAGCCAAAAATAAGCCTACTAAGCCAAAGGCTAAACCAGTAGACGGCGACGCAAAGAAGAGAGGAGTTGCTGCTACTGATGTCAAACGACAAACACACAGCCAAGTCTTCCAAACTGAAGAGGCTGTGAAGCATAGAAAAATAGTTTCAGAAGCTCCAAAGCCAACAGCACCTGCAATGCCATCAAAACCTGCCCCGGGAATGTACAAAGGCAAGATTGTTCAATCAAAGATTGGGTCTATTTGGAAGTCAGCTGATAGTGTAGCTTCAGCAGATCCTAAACCATCAGCCCCCAAAATGGAAACCCAAAGAAATGTTGCCAAAAGGAACATATCCAAATCTACTGTTATGGTGCCCAGAAACAATATGCAGAAAACAGTGCTAGCAAGGTCCAAGTCAGTTACAGAGAGACTGCCACAGGTATCCAAACCCACTGCTGGCAGCCGTCGTCCTCCTGTATCCTGCTCTGCTTTTCCTCCTGCCAGAACTGTCTCAGCAACTTCCACAAAAGCCAGCTCCAGAAACGCAACAGTTGCTCCCATCAAGGCAAGTGGGAGCCTAAATGCAAAGGCTGTGGTGGCTGAAAACAAAGTTAAGAAGCCTCCAGTCTCGAGCACCCTCAGCCAATACAGATTTAACTCGGAGACTGCAGAAGAAAGAAGGTAAGGCTTTATTATTTCCAAACATGGTAAAGTACGCTTTTACTTCAGAAATGCTTCAGCATCTGGTCTCTCCTGCAGAGCAAAACTGGCTGAATGGTTGGCCTCCAAGGGAAAGACTTTCAAAAGACCTGCCATGACGGCTGCTGTGCCCTCAAAAAACAAAGTTTCTGCCAAACCCCTGTCTGATCCTACGCCTCAGCTGGAATCCCAGCACAAGCTTGAATCAGACCCAAATCCAGAAGTACATGTACTGGATTCTCCTGTCCCCGATTGCTACGAAGATGAGGTTGCAGAATTAAAAACACACCAACGGATTTCAGGGATAATGAACACCACGCTGGACCTGCTCGATAGCTCAGATTCAGATCTGAATGATGGCCAACAGGACATAGTGGATGATGTAAGCAGCCAGGCAGGAGTATTTTCTCCCCCTTGAAAGGAAATGCTTTATTTTTTGTTACGGATGATTACATTTTTTGTTTTTATGGTGACAGATTGTTGTAAACCTGTGTGATGCATTGGAGGCCATGGAGCCACCATCCAGATGCAGTGGTGGTAAGTTGCATATGTCAACCAAGTTAAGCGGTTTTGTGCTGTGATCTAATTCTTTTTTTACTCCAGAGGAACTCTCAGAGGTGACAGATGAGTGTGAGGTTGAGACGGACAGTAGCAGGTCAGATAAATGTAAAGAGCCAAAGAATGAGGCACTGCAGGATACTTGTCAGTGGCCAAAAACTGAGCAAGTCAAGGATGAAACTAAAGAAGGCACTTTCCCGAAAGTAACGGATGATGAGGAAAGCGATGACGATGTGATGGAGACAACACCACAGATGAGTGATGCATCAGTGATCAAATACAGTGTGAAGACAACCCCATACTTGCAAAGGTGAGCGTCGATCCTAATTCACAACTCGAGTTTACTTCTGTCAGCTCAGCTAATTTAGATTTTCTACTCTTGTGCAGCGTCAAGAAAACAATCGAAGATGAAGTCAGCACATCCAGGAGAAAAGGCAACATTAAAGATCTGAAGTTTCTGACGCCAGTCCGCCGTTCTTGCCGCATCCAGCGCAAATCCTCCTGCCTGCCGACTATGCTCGTCGATCACGATCCGTGTGTGTCGTCGCTGGCGGAGTTGGTGAAGCTGGACGATGATCCCAATGCCTACATTTACAGGAAAAACCCTGCACTTCTGGAACATCTGCCTGACCAGAACAGCCTGTGAATGTATGGTTTCAAGAGCCCTCAGGTGTGTGTGTGTGGGGGCGAAAGCTAGTGGACATATTTAATACTTAGATTTTACTAATCTGAATCTGCACAAAGCTGTATTCGGTTCCTGATCCTAAAATCAATGGGTTGCAGTTTCCCTACATGTGTTTAATGTAAAGATGACAAGTAATCTCTTTTATGCTACTGTAAATGTTGCTTAATTTTTAAACATTGTGCTTTAACACTAAAACTGGTGGAAGGACAAATTAAAGCATTTCTTTAATCTCCATACAAGTGTGCGTGTGTTTTAAGAAAAAATAAATACACATGTCACATTTAATCCCACTTTACTGACATTGTAAAAATCCAAAGCGCTCTTAACTGAACACTGCTTTCTTTTATACATTTCTTGGCAAATTTTGCTTCCTGAACATCAGACTGGACGTTTAGACACCAACTCCCTCAGATCCCAGATGAGACATTATATAAAAAAAAAAATTGCAGTTTTCTTCCCCAAAGTATAAAAAAAAATCCTCTTCTCCACTCATCTGCAGACCTCAGGGGAAGGCGATCAGTGCTCTAAGCTGAAAGGATGTTTTTGCTGCTCTCTGAAGATTATGTCCTTGAAAGACCTCGGTTATCAAGATCTTTCACCTAAAAGAGAAAGCAGTTTATACATTGTAGTTGCAGTCAAAAACATTTTTTTAAAAAAGGTAAACAACTAAACAACTTTTATTCCAAATGTTACCTTGATGAAACCAGTTAAGATTTCCCTTTAGTTTTGCTTTGTAACTGGCTTACCTTGTATATCCTGACCAGCCAGTGCTCTGTTGTGTAGGCCTCTTCCAACACATCCAGCTCAAAGTCTTTGTTCCCGATTTCAGCATTCCTCACTCTGTCATAACCAGGTGGCCTCTCTGCAGAGATCATAATCCCAATTGTTTTAATTCCATGAAGCTTCTAGTTTATTTCAGACAGTTCAGAAGCAACAGCATCATGTTTGCTTGGTTTTTCTCTAATACAACTTTAAAATACGCAGCAATAATGCAACAATGCAGTTGATTATAAACCACATTTTATCTTCTGCCATTGTTTGCATGGTGAAAGTATTGTATCCTGAGAAATTCAGCTCAGATAACGGGCCGTAGTTACTCACTTCCCTCTGTGTAGACCTGTCCGAAGCGGTAGTAGCACATCTTGTACATAAGGCAGTTTAGCAGAACAGGGGAGCCCTCGCGGTCTACTCTGAACTCTCCGGTGGGAGTGTAGTAGTCGTGCTCCTTGATGTGTTTGCCCGTCTCTGTGCTTCCGCCGATGCGCACCATCCACAGAAACTTGTTGATGTCTGTCGAGGTGGACAGTAAATATAAATGTCCTGTCACCGTTTTTATTACCCAGAGAATCATGAACACTTTCCAGGGTATTCAGTTAGATACAACTTTTTAAATCCCATAATGCGTCTCTAGGATTAAATAATGAATTAGAAAAACAATATCTGATGTTAACTGGTGACTTGCCATCTGAAGAGTAGCCCGTTAGGCCTCCGAAAATCACCAAGACATAGCTGACATCAAGTTCCCGCATTATCTCATAGGCTCTCTCTTCTGTGGAAGCCATGGCCTGCAGGGTGAAAGACAGCCCAGTCAGCACTGCATCCATTTACTGACACGATTAGCCTGAGTGTTACCCTCTCACCTGTCCCACTCTTGAAATGTGTGTGTTGTTCCACGTATTGTTATCCACCAGAATGGTTCGATTAGCCATAGCAGTTATCTGATAACCATAATCCCACCATGACATGACTTTGGCATCCTGTAAGACCGAACAGAACATAACCATTAGGTACAATCTCTGGGATTACACTCAGCTTTGACTTTGTATAAGATCTTAGTTGGGCTGATGTACCTCTGGGGTGTTGTGGCGGAGCCAGTAGTAGGCCTCTCTGAAGTCATCAAAAATTATGCGGCTGCCGTCACCTCCACGAGCCGACAGGACGATCGAGGGAGAGGAGTAAGCTTCGCTGGTCACCCAGGTAGAGTGGAAGGTGTACGTGATGAGGAAGAAAGCCATGACAAGAATCATCCCACTGGCAACCTTGTGGGCAACAATGGGACACCAGCCACCAAAAAATTTCCTTTATTATTTTCTTTATTTACAATCTGCAACTCCTAAACTTAACACAAAGTATAATGAAGTATAAATTATATTTCCCCTTTAAAATCAGAATATCTGTCACTGCAATAAGTATAGTAAAATAATGTCACTTTACTACCTGAGACATCTACTGAGCTTGAGACTTAAACGGGTGTAAAATACTACTGTGGGCATCACTTGTAGTCAGATTCAAGTGTTGTACAAGTCAAAATGCATTCAGAGGAGCATACTGAAAAAGAACCGCATTCCTACCTCGTTTTTAATGGGGTAGGTGGAGTCTTGCTGTTTCTTGCTCTTCTTGTCGGGCCGGCTGACGTCTAGATTCTTCATGTAAGTCGTTAACACCTGGGACACACCGATTCCTGACAGGATGCACATCACTGGAGCCAGCACCAGCATCAGACGCACCTGAGGGGGGAAAACAACCAGAGGTGTTGAGAAAAAGCATCATCTAAGAGACTTTAGGTAATTCAGATTAGTCTCATCTGATTTAGTCAGTGTCCAGATTTTTCAGTCCAAAGCATTCGGCGTGGGTTGTGATAATCGTGGTGCAACATTACAACAGATTCACCACAAAGAGGCTGCAGAACCAGAACGTTTCACTGAGGTGTCTGGCACGGCCTAATCAGTAAGACTCTGCACATCAAGACACAAAAGAGCTAAATTTATAGTGCTTTTTATAAGATTTCACATCTTCAAACTCAAGCTGCACATTCATGCAATGCTTTCACAAGTGAAGTACATATTTTTACTTTACACACACACGTTGACACCAATTAATGTGTGTAGGCTGGAGAATCTGGAGGTTAAACCACCGACCATCTCCTGAACCACATCATTAATCATGTCTATGTTGAAAATATGAATCTAGCACAATCATACCATGACAGCTGAGAAGTACATGCTGGTAACTCCATACATGATGATGAAGATCCTGGCGTCAGACAGGTTGTTAAAGCAGTAGTAAAGACCAACTGGAGGGAAGGAGGGAATAGAGTGAAGGTAAATTACACATGAAACATGGATGGTCATACTGTTTTAACTCTGTGGCTTATGACAGACTTGCCTGGGAACATAAAGACGAGCAGCTGGAGGTCAAAATAGTACGAAGACCAGGTAGTGGGCTGGTGCTCCGAGACGGAGGCGATGATGGGGATGTTGTTTTTAGCGTAAGAAGGGTCCAGGAGGGAGTAGAAACGACCAGTCCATGGAGAAATTTTACCTGAGAAAGACAAATTATCAGAAGTGGAGGAGTTTCTCAGTTCGGAAAGGAAAATGTAGATAAAGTTTATATTCAAAACAATGCTTTACTGGTGAAATTGTGCTTTGCACACCAATAATTCCCTCACCTGTTAACATGAGAACAGTCCCCACAGACAGCAGAATGAAGCCCACCAGGGAGATGACGCTCTTAAACAGCACCTCAAACTGCTGTGCGTTAAGTTTGCTACGCAGATAGTCCACAAAGGCGTGGATCTGGCACAAGCCAAACACCCCGAAGGCTGCCATGTGCTCCGATGACTGCACCGGCTAAAGAGGACAAATGAAAGAGAGCAATGCCACACACTAGTTGTTTAAAAAAAAAAAAAAACTTCCTGTGTGTGACAAGAACATTGATTTTTACCTGGAAACCAACAAAAGAGATCTGCATGGAGAGGATGGTGCCCAGGCAGTAGACTGTACAGTAAGCCACATATATGCGATGAGAGAACCTGCCCGTCAGCATCAGCACCAGGACATGAAGGGGGATGAGGTTGATCAGGAACACGTAGCCACCCCAGGAGGAAACCTGAACACACAAACCCCTCATCATGACCTCTGAACTCGTGAGTTATTTCAGGATATGTTAACTGCTTGATCTCCTCACCATGTAGAAGTAAGCCAGGGCACACATGGATGACCAGTACACTGAACCCGTTTTGACTGCTTTGATCCACATGAAATAGGTTAACAGCATGCAGAAGATGGCAATACCTGAGTGGAGAGTGCATAAAGATTACATTAAAAACTTTACCAGAGATTTCTTTAAACAGCATCATCAGGGACATATATGTTTTACACTTTAAGGCAACAATTAATGACGCTTTTTCAAATGACCGACCTTACAAAAAATTCACATTTATCACAACATGCTTTTGCTAGAAATTCAGTAAATGCTTTCATTTTAAATCTGGCAATCATTCATGGATCAAAATACTCAGATTAACATCTTCTCACGTGACTTTGACATTAGCTGGTTAAGTGTGTTGTACCTTCATTATCATAGGAGCCGGCGACAGAACGAGAGATGTAACCGGGCACCACTGCGATCATGGCAGCTGCCAGGAGCCCAGCACCTGCGTCCTAAAGAGATATATGATTAGAATGAGGGAAAACAAACATTAAATGCCACTGTGTCAAACTGTTTGAATTAGTCCTGAAAATAATTAAATGTGTGTAAAAGAGCTAGGTGCTATACAAGAATTTCTTTCAGAGTTACACATTTAGGTGCTTTTGCACAGTTTTATTTCTGAAACGTAGTATGGAAGTGTATGATGGATTGTGTGGACGGCACCATCCCGGCAAGAACAGTGAAGACCCTTCATTAAATAGTTTTTGTATTTAAAAAACTACAACAATTCAAATTTCCCTCTGGGATCAATAAAGTGTTTTTCATTTCATTATGGCATTCAGTGATGTTACAATCCAGATTTTGTGCATGTTTTACCTTTAGCTCCTTGGTCAAGTGGTAGGTGACAATGGCGGTAAAGGAGGAGAACAAGGGAGCCAGGAAGACACAGACATTACGGATGTCGATGGTGATGTGGAAAAAATGTAGGACGTGATACAGGACAGCAGACGTGACCATCAGCCCTGTTGGAGGAGAGGCGACACGATCACTCATCAGTTCTGTTCAAATCAAGATAAATGAAACAATTAGAAGCAGAAAGCCTACCTGGATAAATGGTGCCACCAATGATCCTTCCCAGAGGATACCATGCCCTGTCATCAAACCAGTTGTGAAACTTATAAAATCCTTCCTCCGCAAGGAAGCGGGTAGTACGGTAGTTGAAGTACCTGAAATAAAAAGGAAGATTTAGGCAAGACAAAGGGAAGGCTGAAATAACTGCAGCACAAGTATCACTTACGGATCAAACTCGTGGATGACACTTTCAAACCTCAACACGGAAAAGAGCCGAGTAGAGAATGCTGAGGGAAAAGTGGAAAAAGCATATTGGTTAGTTTTTTCCTTTCATTAAGAAGCCAGTGTTTTTAGTAAGAAGACCAAAGGACTCACAGAGGACAGCGGCCATAGACAGGATGAGAAGCTTCAGCAGCGTGTCCTGTTTCTCATAGGACAAACGCAAGAAGCCCAGCTTGGTCATTTTGGCGAGTTTAGGGACAGCTCACCTTACTACCTAATGGGAAAAAAGGACAATCACAGTCAAAACTAGGTTTAAGAAGTCATTTTTACATTAATAACGTCTATTACAAATTAGTTTGAGCAATAATAAAGAAAACAAACAGTCTTAAGAATTCAAATCACTATACACAAACATCTGTGTTTCAGCTAGTGTTGTAAACTTCCACGTTTAGTCCAACCAGCTAAGGCCACGCAGCAGCTATGGCGTCAGAAACCAGGAAGCGGACTCTGGAAATCCTGTGCAGACTTTTGTTGCTGGCTTTCGTAAGTTTGCATTGAAATGTGTGGTTAAATAGGCAAAGTTACACCCCTAAACCCAACAGGGTTCCAATTAATGCTAACTTTCCACGTACCACACCACGAAAACTAGCCAGGGAATAAAATGACAAAATCCGCCTTTCAATAGCGATCAAACAATTATCAAAATACATGGTGCAGTTTAGTGACATGCAAATACACACAGGCATAAAAAGTGCATTCATTAGCTAGTCAGTATCAGGCCGGCTAATTCTGATGCAGTTTTCATCTATTAGAAGTATGAAAGTAGCTAAAGAAGCTAACCTGCTAGTAGTCGTTTAATGAAAACCTTTGTCTTAAGGCTCTATTTTTAAATTATTTGCTAACTGCCCCGAAATATAGGGCAACAGCCTCAAATAAAAAATGCAGTAATGATTTATCTAATGTTTATAAACGTTTAATATTAAGTGAGACTCACCCACTCCGCTCCTGCTACTCATACACTTTTCACACACAACCTTCAACGTAAGGTAGACCCGCCTCTGCTAAGCCGTGCGTAAACGCTCATTGGCTTAACTTCAGTCACCGTAACCTCAAATGAATTTGATTGGTTCCATTATTGCCACTCAAATTTGGACGCTTGCCTTGCCGCTGTGGTGTAGTGACGTGTCCTTAGTCAGAAAGAAGAAGAGAAATGTAACGTCCCCTGCTGGTGGAAAATAATGGCATTTAAAATAATCACCAATTCCACTAAAGATATCCAAATGTTGACATGTAGGCTGGGTAGAAACAGCTTGTTAGTAGATAATGTCAAAATCTACTTTGTTAATCTGTTTAGCAGTTAACAAAGGAACAAATTTTTTAAAGTGCTCACGTTTTTTCCTTTGTTCTTCCAGATCAAGGCGTTCAGATCAGATCCAGATGTGCAAACTAGTAGCTCAACAAAGCATCGAGTCAAGGGGACTGAACACAAATAAATATCACTTAAGATTTTTATTTGTGAAAACCTTTGAATATAGCAGGATTTTCTTCTTCCGCTTCATAATTATGCACTATTCTCACATTAAATGCATTCACATTTGCAGTTGTGACTGTAGTTGGTAGAGAATAAATACATAAGACTGCAGTTTTAAAAAACAAGAATTTTTAGTCGTTTTTTGGGCCGTTTGCTCATCAAAAATAGGTATTATTACATTATTAGTTGCTGCGGGTCTTATGTTAGGAGACTGAATGAATGAATGAAACAGGAAACTAAAATAAACAAGAACACAGATCACATTTACCGAATACTGACCAATTTTTATTGAAATTAGACGTATTACTCTTACAAAACCTCACTCACAAATATCAGTCTGCACGAACAGACACCCGCTTACAATAATTGCACGCCTGTTCAAAATCATTGCAGGTAGCTCTGATGAGTGAGAAAAAGGTTTGGAGGAGGGTCACCAGGTGGCGAAGAGCTTCTTTTTAACATTGAAGAGGTATTAACATTATGTACAGCACAAAAACCAACCATCAAAACGATCTTTGGGGATCAGTTATATTCTAATTAGCTCTCTGGGAAAGAGGAGGTCCAATAGATTGAGGCTGAGCCCCTCGTTCATTAAAATATAAAGGCGTTACCTTAGATTACTCCTCCCTGTTGCAGAGCTTTGCATTGTAGTGGTTTAAAGTGAAGTAACATGTAGATGGAGCAGTTTGGCAGTGTCAATTTCACCGTCACTGATTATCACACAAAGTGAAAGGGTTCGGGCAGCCTTTCTTTGGCTGATGTCACCATAAGAACTACATATCTGACAGTGGAGGGAGATTTTAATTTAGGGTGATACACCAAGCAAGTGATTTCCTTATTTGGTTTTAGTTACACCATGACACCAATCGTTTGTGTACCAGCTACTGAAATGTCCATAAAAGAACTACTTAAAACAGTAAACGGCATCAGAAATTAAAAGAAAAAAAGGAACAAAACTCCCTTTAAAGCTGTACAAGTCTGTTCCTGGGGCTGTGAGGACACTGGTGCCCATGTGCAAGAAAACATTTAGCCTTTGAGGAAAGAATGCAACATGGAGATATACACGCTGCAGGTAAAACATAACTGTCTTTGCTATTAGATGCAATCCTTCTTTAGTTAAGTTTGCTTTATTGTTAAAATCCATGATCTCTTGTGTTGTCATGTACTAAAAGAGTCACTTAAATGGCACCTTGTACAAAAAACTCATACCAAAATAAAATCTCGGAAGAACAAGGGAAAAACATAAAAGTCTCAGATATTTGTGTTCAACGTGTGAGGCACAGGTCAGTCAAATTTTGTGTCACACTGAAACTGTGTCAGGTGGGTGCTCCAAATGACTAAACTAAAGATTAGACCAAAAGATGTAAACCCTTCATCCTATAGTTTCAGTAAAGGAAATCCTTCTGGAAGAGTCACTTAATCACACGTTAACAAAGACACTTGTTGGTTGCCATCTTTTTATCCGTCATATGGATCTATCACTGGGTGGGCAGCGGTCTCTGGCGATTCGGGGAGGTGTGGGGAGAGGACAGCTTCTCTGATGAGGTGGACGACGTCAGGGAGGACTGCAGGTGAACGGTCTTGTGGAAAAGCTTGTTGCTGATCAGCACAACCAGAGAGAAGAGACGCAACTGGAAGTGGCTGCAAATGTCACGAGAGACTAGTTAAGAGAAACATCGGATCAATGCTTCCGATTAAACAATGTTTGGATTGATGTAGTTTTGCCACTCACTACTGCTTTGTTGGTGTCTTTGCCTCATTAGCGCTGATGATGAACAGAGGGAAGAGGATGGAAAACAAGCAGCCACTACAAAACACAAAAGAAGATATCAAACCAAAAAGAGAATATGAATTATTCCTTTTAACCTCCACAACCCCATCATGGATATGTGGGACACAGACGATTCTGTATACAGCTACTGCGGGTGGGTGACTTTAAATCTAGGAAGCATTTTAGTTCAAATCTTTATTATGAAGTGCAGTGAATGGTTCATTTTTATGCATACGATCCACAATCCTGTGTGAAAAATCTTTAAAGCTTTATGCCTGATTTTGGTCACTCTTATAAGCACTTACTGGACAGTTAGCAGATCTCCTTAAACGTGGATTTACAGCTAAAACAATGGATGTCATGAGGTAATACCTAACTGTCCTTTTAATAATACTGATAAATTATGTGTGCAGCGCTTGACAAGACACTGACCTCACTAACAACCATATATATGTTTTATTTCTCTAAAAAGCAGCACTGAAACCAACCTGATGATGTATGAAGAGGGCATGGCGGTCAGCAGAGCCATGGGCAAACCGAAGCCGAAGTAATACGGCCAGTTCCTCTCAATATTAGACAGCCGTTGATGCATCTCAATGCCTTAAAATAAACAAACGTGTCTTTTATTAATGTGTTTGCTATTCAAACTGTACATCTTAATAAAAAGTGCTTAAAAAAACAGATCATCTCACCATGGTTGAACCAGCGGTACTCAAAGCAGTACAGGGAGTAGAGCAGAGACATGTGGAGGAGACTGACCATCTGTCCGATTGCATCAATGGGGAAAAGGCTAACAATCATACCCTAATGGACCACAAAGACACAATAAATTCACCAGGAACGCAAAGAAAGATATTTTTCTATAAATAAATAAATATAACTAAACATCCTAAAAAAACATGAATGAAAGCACGTACCTGAATGAGGAAGAGTGCCTGGAGGAGGAGGTTAAAAAGCATGTCTGCGATGATCTTACTGACGCTGGGGAACGGCTGGGCCTTGCAGCCAGACACTTCGAAAGCTAAATCCGCTATATCCTGCAAATACAGAACACCCCCGATACTTTAATCTGTTCTTCTGTACCTAATTTTACAATCCTTTGTGCCATTTTAATGCAGTGTAGTGGAAATGGCACGTTAGATGTGCAATAAACTAACAGTGAAGCAGAAATCTAACCTGGAACCAGATGGCATTGACGACTTTGCTGAGAACAAACAGGGGGAGAACCCAGAGAGCGCTGAAGACGGACGTTAGAAAGAACTCTAACCAGGACCATACACTGCCATGGAGGGAGGGGTCACCTGCAAAAACACAACCCTGTTTATTAGCTCGTTGCTAGCACATGCCAATCCGCCCGTATTCAACAGCAGCTAAACATACCGATGATTTTTGCTGTGACTGTCTGCAGCAGTGGGATAAACACCCGGTAGAAGAGAAACAGACTGAGCTGGAGCAACAAAATAAAACATGTTAGGCCATGAGTCACACACACACCAGCACAAAGAACAATCCTGTATCTGGATTTGAAAATGTAATAGTCAGTTAAGTTTAATGCTGAAGAAAAACATGGCACAGTTTTTAGCAGTACTGAGGCCTGTACTACAAAGCTGGATGTTCTCTTATGCGGGTAACTTCAGGGTTAACTCTGGGTTTTTCGTACTACGACGCTGTATCACCGCAGCACAGAAGCTGAACGGCTAACCTCCAGAGCAGGTTATGTTCTGGATAAGAGATCTGAGATTTGTCTCTGTTACCTGGGTAAGTCAACCGAAGTAACAGAGAAATCCGGGGCTTAATCATGCTACATAGTGCACGCCTATGGACTGTGAAAAATAATAGTATTTACCCAGAACACTCCTCCATTCCAGGCACAGCACTGAAAAATTCTGCTGGCTACTTTTGGCTCACTGAAAGACAATAAGAAAAGGACAGTAATTAGAAGCACTCAGAAAGAGCAGAAATCCACCAAGCCATCAGGTAACCCTCCTGAAAAGAACACCAAAGTTACACCCAGTTACTAACACTCATATGTTCTATCTCCACCATCAGGATAGATGTCACGTCTTATTTAAATTCCTGAACTTAGAAACAAACACAAACTCAAAGATGATCAATTTGACATATACATCATCAATCAATTTGACCACGTTTCTGGGTATTTTCTGTTGCGTTAGAAGCTGTAATGGCAAAGTGATCCCTCCCTACCAACATTAAATGATCCAGTTCACTCCTTAATACAATCACTTCTTTATTATTCCATTTCTGACATTTCCTGAAAATGTGATGAATATCCATTCATAACTTTGTGCGTCTGTGTCCCATTTTCTTCCACATATCCATGCAACAGACAGACAAACGCAGCAGAAAACATGCAGTCTGCTTTGGTGGAGGCAACCATTACTGTTTAATACTTAATATTAATACTTTGTTTAATACTTTACTCTCTATTTCACTCTTATATTATCAGAGTTTGGCAAAGGTACAGATTCCTTATTGGGTTCCTGGAACAATAACACATAGCAGGCAGGTTACAGAGCTAATTACCTGCCAAAGGGATATGCAGTACCCCACTGTCAGGTAAACCACACAGAAAGAGCTTAAAGTGCCTCTACTAACAGCTCCAGTACACAGCCAGCAATAATAATGATAATCCTTCAATGCATCCGTGTTTCTTTGAGGTGCATGTAATGTACTGGAAGACCCTTCAGATTTAATGAGAAAACAGGTTGTTTTAATATGATTTGTACAACATTACATGCAGAATTAACCTTGCTGATGCATTGTTTGGCTTTCATTGTTTTTCCAGCCCTGACTTTTCCCACATCCCTCCCAGAAATTATGCAAACGATCAGCAGTATACACGTTCCTGAGACGTGACGAACTAAAAACACAGTATGAATTATTTGTTTGACAGATGTTGAACTATATTTGCAAAACTACATACACTGATTTGTTAATAGCTTTTTATTTTGCATTTGTTAGCCACATCGTGTTTAAGCATGGGGAATATTCAAATCATGTTCATCTAACCAGGTCTCATCTCCATGTGTGACGTGCACATGTTCAGTGTGTCTCCCACCTTTAAGTAAATGCGGCTGTTTGCTTGATGGGAACTGTGGCACAAGCAGTTTTAACAGGATCATATGAGACAGAACTATATGTAAAAAACTTCCAGAAATACAGGAAATAAATGAATATACAGGGATGTAATATGGGCACGCTAATGTTCAAAGTTTGAGCTATATAACTTTTTCCACTTCACCAATTGATGGTATGATAAAAAATTAGGTGCAAGTCATTGAGAGTTTGCAGGATTTTCTCTATATAGTTACTCATAAAAGATTATTCATTGATGTCTGAAGCCAGAGGAGTCAGAAAATTTACAGTTAAACCATCTCCAACCTACTTGTCCGGTTTGCGTTCCTCACTCTGTGCCCGTCTCTGTGCAAGGGCCCCGCTGGCCCTTCTTCTTCGCTGCTCTTCCCTTTTCTGCTGGATGCGGGCATCCAGCTTGGAGATTGTTCCAATCCCCAATATGGAGTCCTTGATCCCCTAATAAAACCAGGTCAATAAGAAGCACACATACAGACTTTTTTCAGAGCAAATTACATCTGTACTGAACAGCAAACGTTTCTTTGCTTCTACCAAACAAAAACCTAACTAGCACATGACGTTTACTGGAAAGGTAAGATGATGAGACTAACTGATCTAGAAACAAACTAAATATTAAATGCACACTGTAAAACATTCACCAGTGAATACAGTAATCCAAATTACACCGCCTGGCCAAAAAAAAAAGTTGTTATGTGGATTCAGCTAAGGAAACAGGTACGAGACTCCTATTGGATAATTACTGCATTACAGCAACAAGTTATTTAACCCCAACTGGTGCAATAAGTTGCTTCTCGCTTCCTAAACAACCATGTGGAAAGACACATCCTGTGGTAGTGGGAAAGATCTGTTTGAAAAGAGTCAAATCATTGGCGTGCATCAAGTAGAGAAAGCCTCTAAGGAGATTGCAGAAACTACTAGAATTGGGTTAAGAGCTGTCCAACGCATTAGTAAACACTGGAAGGATAGTGGAGACCCATCATCTTCCAGGAGAAAATGTGGCCGGAAAAAATCCTGACTGATTGTGATCTACGGTCACTTAAATGTTTGGTGAAATCAAATCAAAGAAAAACAACAGTAGAACTCAGTACTAGGTTTAATAGTGAAAATCAGCATTTCCACACTCACAATGCAAAGAGAACTCAAAGGATTGGGACTTAAAAGCTGTGTAGCCTAAAGAAAATCACTGATCAGTGAGAATAACTGGAAAAAAGGCTTTAATTTGCAAAGAAGTGTAAAGATTGGACTCTGGAGCAGTGGAAGAAGGCATTTTGCAGAAGCTTATCAAAACAAAGTCACAACAAATACATGCTGTAATCAAAGCTTAGGAAAATATTAGAGTGTATTTGATGGTGACAACACACAGCTCAGAGTCAGAATTCAGATAAAACAATAATAAGGATTTTAAGTGGAGTTGCAGCATTTCCATTATACAATCTTAAATGATTAAGAGAGTATGAACATTATTAACACGCTCGGTTGAACAACATGCAAATATGTATATAGCACTTCAAACGAGTGCTGAAAGAGTCCATTGTAATAATGAGTTTCTGTCTCACTGTTCATACACTGCAGAGATGTGGGTCATGTCATGGCTCATGAGTAAGAGCATTGTGTATGTGTCTGCTGACCGTCGCAACATTATGGAGGAAGGCCCTGACGCTGTCTGTCATCTCTGGACCAGCTGCAGATCCATCAACTGCAGAAGGAGGGATGGCTGGTGACCTGATGGTCTGCTCTCATGGCAGGGAGGGGCTCACAAAGTAACCTGAGACAAAGCAGAACCAAGAAAAAGTGAGGACCTGAACTAGTGGACGCTTTTTAGCAAAGATGAATCATACCAAATAATAATAATTTCTATTTCATTAATCCATATGAGAAATTCAGCTCATTTAATCCATCTGTAGATTTACAAGAGAGCATTATGCTGCCATGTTTCTGTGTCTTGGGAGGAGCTGGGGAGATACTCTCCAACTGGTCCCAGACATTATCAATGCCTGATTATGAACCAATTGCAAATAAAAAGTAAAGATTCACTGAGATATTCTAGGACTGATAACTGTTCAGAGGCACATCCTGTACTGGGCTTAGTTTAATCAATTTTCATGCCCATCTTAGGTTTGGTCAGGCTAAGAAAGTATTCACAAAATAAAATCTGAACAATCAGCCCTTTATAGTCAGACGTTAAAACAGCGATTGTTATATGTTGATAGCTAGTTGGTCCATGTACATTCAACAGAACTCATTACTATTTAAGTGGTGTTATTTTCACTACAAAAAGCTTCATGTTATCAAAACTATTCCCGTACTTGGTATGTTTAGCAACCATTTTATGCTGGTTCACTTGTGATATAACTCACATCCCATTAAAGTGATTCAGTTGAAATAACAAAATGTCCAAAGCCATTTCATTTTGTAACTGGGAATGTTCCATGTTGTGAATAATAACCTTTAGAATAACAAATAAAGTATAGAGTAAACCCTCTAAGGGCTAAAAACATGACACATAAATATGTCTGACAGAACTTGCTGTCCTCAGATAGCAAACTGAACTGAGTACATCTTTTGTTTGTATAAAATATGCTGTCTTTGTTATGATTACTTGTACCTAAGGCATGACTTTGTCACATTGCAAATTTATGCAACAATTTCCCAACTAGAATTTTAAGCAACCTTAAAGACCAATTTAAAATAAAATATTTAATAATGCAATGCTACTGTTTTTAGGATACTGTTAAGTAAGTTAACATTAGCTAGCTGGTTGGTTAGCTCAAATTGATGACAACACTCGCTTGGCGAGCGTTAATTTGCTCTCGACGATCTTAAAAAGTCGAGACAATCTAAAAATCGATGTGCCTGTTTGTGTTAATTTGTCAGCCGAGGTAATTTAGTTAAATCATCTCCGACTTTCGGTGGTTTATTATATTGCAAAGCTAGCTTGTCTGAGTGCTGCTAGCTAAGTGTTCACGCTTGACAACTAATTTAACTGTTGTCTTTTTCGTTGAGACAACGTCTCAACAAGGCAGCAAAGTTAAAAAATCAGAGCACACAAAAAGCCACAGCATCTTGCTTACCTCATGCGACAGGCTCGGGGTTATAACCTGGTTAATTTTTTCTTTCACCCCCTTAATGTGACAACAACAAACACCTAACAGACACAGCCAGCAGCTAGGGCCGTGGAAAACAATATTGCGCAAACTCCAACGTCAAAGGATTATGGGAAATGTAGTACACACGCACGAACACGTCAAACGCAAAGTCTAAAACCAGAAAAGAAATATGGCATTTAAACGCAAATGGGTGACTTTATACGGACATACAATATGCTCAAATACAATCTTTATAGTATTTAATTATACAAATGACTCAAAAGAACATTTTATATAATTTGTAATAGTGTTATAATACCAATTTGTTTACTCTAAATGAGAAAAAACTTTAGAAATCTAGTTTTAATGGGTTTAATAATTAATTATTTTATGTGGTCATTTTTTATAAAAACAAAATTAAATAAAAGAATATGCAATAATTCTAAGGAAACCAAACAGCATCAGTAACACAAATCTGTTGTCAGATTGGGCACTCCCCTCAGGGCGGTGAGTGTTTCAGGCGAGCATCTGCACTCAGAAGCTGAACTCACTGGTTCATGTATCACTGAGCTCTCTCACACTACCGATGGTTGTCCTAAGGATAAGAAATGCCCACAAAAGGAAGTATGCACTCATTTGTCTGTGCATAGCTGGCTTCATCATGTATAAAAATCTCAGGTAAGTCTAGCTAATTTAAGATTTTTGTTTTAAAACTAGTAGCATTGCCATATGTTGAATTGCTTAGGACAATAAATCTACAGTGCTATGATATCATATTTGTTTTGCTGAGATATTTCTTCTGTATTTCTCTTTGCCTAAACTTTCGTTCATGAACTTTCTCCTGTTTTTAAGTGTTGGAATTAATTTAAAGATGACATTACAGATAATCTATCAAAAAATTCTGAATTAAATATAAAGAAGTTCAGATGTAATAAAGTCTGCATTGTATTTTTATACTGTTGTGCTCTTAGTTCTTTGTGAAATGTTTTGACAATTTAAGGCATCTCAGAATTCCTGTCAAGCATGTCACGCGGTCATTTCAAGCACAATAACCCATGTGTCACGTAATCTGATTGTGACATGAATAATCCACAACTTCTCCACCAGCAAGCCAGCAAACGGGTGGAGGATGAGCAGAAAAGTGGGCCTGAGTGTCAACATGTCCCAGTTTACCCTGGAAGAAGAGCCCTTCTGTATCCTCGGGGGATCTGTTCACTATTTCCGTGTGCCCAGGGCATACTGGAGAGACCGCCTAATGAAGATGAAAGCCTGTGGCATCAACACCCTCACTACGTAGGAATACTGCTACTACATGGGTGGTTTATGTCACTAGCCTTGCCAGCAGTTTGTTAACTGAAAGCATCTTTGCAGATATGTGCCGTGGAGCCTGCACCAGCCAGAGAAGGGGGTTTTTAACTTCCACACACAACTGGATGTAGAGTAAGAGTGTTGTCTAAGTTGTCCTGAACACAGAACATTCATGATTAAATGCAACGCAGCATGTTGCTTGTTGGTGTGTAGATCATACTCATTAAGAAAAATAATATGCATAATGAGATTTACTACACCTTTGCACCACTTTCCTGCTTGCACTAACATTAATGCATGGGCCAAGGTGTTATGGGAATACTCTGCTTTTCCTCTTATCTCCGGTGCTCAAGGGAGAAACGGGAGTGACAACAGCAGCATCTCTACGGCAACAGCAACTTATCGAGCAGTTCACAGCACCCTGGTGATGAGTGAGAGGGATGTGACTCCTCAGCTTGTCACCGCTGTTGCCGGGCCCTTTTCACACCTCCGAAAACAACATTTGTGCAGGAATAAACAGTATTCTTAATGTGGATTTCAGATCTTATATCAGTCTTGCAGCTGAACTCGGACTGTGGGTGATTTTACGTCCAGGGCCGTACATTTCCGCTGAGCTGGACTTAGGAGGACTGCCAAGGTAGTGCGGGCTTTCTTTGCACATAACTGAAAAAAAGAGTTTAGATTTAAAGTATGGGTATTAAATTTTAAACACAGCAAAACAGAAACACTTTATCTGAACCACAAAATGACATTTATTTTTTATTTGAATGAAAAAGTTACATCTTTGTCTAAAGGAAGAATTGCCCAGTATGAAGATTTATTCTGTATATTAGCCTCACTGTGAGGCCTTTTGTTCTTGCAGCATCAGTGAAAACTAAGCTACTTGTTGTATTTTTTGCAGCTGGCTTCTCAGCGATAGCAGCATGAGACTGAGGACGACTCACCCAGGCTTCATTCAGGCTGTCAACACTTACTTTGACAAACTTATACCAAAGCTGGTTCCGCTGCAGGTAACGTTTTATTCCAATAAATAGGAAAACCAGTCATAGATACACTCTTTAACTTATTGATCTCATATGATAAAAACAAGTTGTGTTTGTGTATTTTAGTTCAAGAAAGGAGGTCCAATCATTGCAGTGCAGGTTGAAAATGAATACGGATCCTTTGCAACAGACCAAAGTTATATGATTTTTATCAAAGAGGTAAAACACTCTTATTAAAATCCTCCTTATGCATTAAATGTAAAGGATATGTGGCCCTAATTTAATCTTTCCTCACTGTGTTTGATGTTTGAAAGGCTTTACAGTCCAGAGGGATCAGCGAGCTCTTTCTCACATCAGATAACCACAACACACTGAAGTCTGGAGGTGTTGATGGAGGTATTGCATCTTAATACTCACACAAACATGCACACAGGCACACGTTAACCTGTTATCTGCTGTGCTGTAGCTGTCAGGTCGGTGAAGCTGCAGAAGCTAAGTCAGAGAAAAATCCAGGATCTAAACGCTATCCAGGTGTGTTATCGTTTTAAATGAGTTACCTGAAACACAGGATGTGAAACACCAGTGTGGTCTGGTTTTCAGCCCAACGGCCCCTCTATGGTGATGGATTACTGGACTGGTGGGTTTGATGTATGGGGGGACCTCCACCATGTGCTTCCCCCAGAGGGTAAGGAGGGTCCACTTTGTTATCAATGGTTTTTATGGATAATTTTATGTCTCTACTGGTACTGATTATGTATGCGTTAGGCAGAGTACATGGCTCTGTTTTGTAAGTTTGCCTCATTTTAATGGACTTCACTCTTCCTCAACCCATTGAGGCTGTTTCTCAAGGTTCCATGTGTCGTAAATAAAGTTGGACATAAGGAAAAGATGGTCCACAAAGCAGGTTTAAAAGATGAACTTTACCGAGGCTGAAACTCAGGGATCCAGGCGGTGTGTTTAAACTTTGACACGCAAGAACACGTCCAAATGGAGATGCGATTTGAACTGATTTTCTCATAAATGTGAGGTGTTTTTAACTAGTATACACAAACTGCCCAGTTTAACTACCCATCTTTGCAGAAAGTTAACCTAAATGCTAAATAGACTTGTACTTGATTTTGATCACTCAAAGCACCTTACACTGCATGGCACATTCAAGAATAATTAAAATACTTAATAAGTATCAACAAAAATGATGATAAACATTATTCAGTTATGATCCATTTGTTCCTGAATTACTTAAAAATGAATGTACGCTCACTTAGGAAATATTATCAATGCTCAAAAATAAAATATTTTTGTTTTCCTTGAACTTATTTGACTTTTAAACAACAGAATAACATATTAAAAGATATTATGCCACAGACAATTTGTAGTTGCAAATCTTAACCTCAAATTGCTCTAACATGCAGTATCTTTTCTCAGCCCACACCATGCTTTTTGCATGGTTAATGTAATCTCCATGCCAACAATAGAAATGTAAATGCAGATGTCAGTCATCCCACCTTTGCATGACAGGCTTTTGCACCTGGCAACAAGGTCTTAGCAACAACGAAATGATTTTTATTTACACATTGCACAGGAGTTCTGCTCCTTATGAGGAGAAGCAATGTGAGTATGCTGAACTTCTTTCCAGATATGGTGTCCACCGTGAGAGAACTCCTGAGGCGAGGAATGTCAGTCAACCTGTACATGTTCCACGGTGGATCCAGCTTTGGCTTCATGAGCGGCGCTCTCTCTGAACCTTCCTACCGAGCTTTAGTGTCCAGCTATGGTTGGTTCTGTGCACCTGCATGATGCTGTACATGCTTACTGAACAAGCATTGAGCATGACACCCAGCAGGTGGCACAATATGACAATCCACGTCTAATTTCCAGATTATGACGCTCCCTTGTCCGAAGCTGGGGAATATACTCCAAAGTACCATCTCCTAAGGGACCTATTTTCTCGATACAACAGTAAGTTAAACACAAAAGTAGAATACATGAATGAATTAATCTTTTTTCTGATTAGTTTTGTTCTCTGTGTGCAGAAAATGCAGGCAGTTTACCAGACGTACCGGCCCTGCGTTACAAGGAAACTTATGAAACAGCCATCATGTACCAGCACCTGTCTTTATGGGATGCTTTGAGCTTCACCGAGGGAGTACGCTATATATAAGATCATCTCTAAGCGACGACATTCAATATTGAAAAGGATTATGCTTTCCAGTTAGATGAATAATTTACTTTTTCTCTGCAGCCTTTTAAAACATCCCGGCCAGTAAACATGGAGAATCTACCTGCAAATAACAGGAACGGCCAGTCCTACGGCTACACTCTGTACGAAGCTACAATCACTAGTGGAGGGTTATTAAAGTCAGGTGATAATGTCCGAGACCGTGCCCTGGTAAGCCATTATTACTGCAATTCAAGATGTGACCTCTGACCTTTTTTACTCTTCCGAAATTATCCCAAATGTGTTTGTGGTTGCTGGAATCAGATTTAAAGGAAAGCAAATGAGAAGCTTGAAACCTCTTTTCCATCTGTTACTGAGAAAAATGAAGTCAGAGAAAGGTTTTTGTTGTAATTTTATTTACCCATACGTCCATCCATCCATTTTCCACCACTTATCCGAGGTTGGGGTGCGGGGGCAGCAGCCTAAGGAGGGAAGCCCAGACTTCCCTCTCCCCAGCCACATTCACCAGCTCATCTGGAGGCATCCTAACCAGATGCCCAAGCCACCTCATCTGGCTCCTCTTGATATGGAGGAGCAGTGGCTCTACTCTGAGTCCCTCCCGGATGGCCGAGCTTCTCACCCTATCTCTAAGGGAGACACCGGC
>JBAMHV010000016.1:1065555-1088235 GCA_037177535.1 Pseudomugil gertrudae | reverse complement strand
TTACATTTTCTGCATTCCTAAACACTTAAAAGTGCACAAAAACATGTATTTAAGGGCTAAAAAAGTGGATTTTGCATAATATGTCCCCTTTAACCCAAAGTATTTAGCAAACAACTTCTTACCTGTGAATTTTCACTTGATTTCTGTCTGGGAATGGCTGTTATACATCATATTGTTTTCATTTGCTTGTACGATGATATTGAGGGACATATTACTGACATAGATGAATAATAAGCCTGTAAAGAAGAAAAGAAAGCTGTTCTATAGACACCGTGAACCGAGGCAGAAGCGAGCAGCTTTTATATCAAACCAAGCAGCACTGAAGCATCATCACACCCTTATCTCAAAGAAAAAACTTACAGGTTTCAGATGCCTGTCACACTGATAACTACCCTAACACGTCAATATCAGAGTCTGAGATAATATTTACATTTAAAAGGAGTGCTGTTGCAAGTCAGTGGTGGATGAAATCACCACCTGCAAGCCACCCATCCATCCATGCTGCGGATAATTAGAGTGTGTAACATAGAGAGGGTGTACTTCCAAGTTTTCAGAGAAATGGCTCCATGTTCCATTCAGTCTACTAAGTATAAACAACTATGAAAGCTTCAGTTCACCCATTGCTATCTTAATTGGATTTTGAGGGAACCTGGCACTAACAAATCTTCCCTTAAATATGAGCACAGTTCAGCAGTGTTGCAGCATTTCAGGAATAAACCAGTTCTTGTACATGAATCTCGTGAAAACGTTGCTATAATAAAACACTGTGCACTGCGTCTGCGACTAAACGGGATTCCTAATTAGTGCTGGGTTTGGGGTGCTTTCCAAATAGCTTAGTGTTGTACAGTACAAGTAAAAGGGTTCAGATCTCATCAGTGCTATCTTGCCAGTCAGTGCTGATTCACCTCAAACAAGGACTTCTTTTATTCCTCTGCGCAGCCCTGTGCCCAACAGCTCGCTCGGTTCAAAACAAAACAGCCCCATTAAGAGCGCACTGAGTGCTTGGTTGGTGTCGTCTTTGCTGAGAGGCCTCTTTATTGCACACTGTTCCAGCTCCTTGTGCGGGTAACATCCTTTGTTTTGACCTTCCAGAGTAGACCTTAGAGGGCAAGCTCCTCTTGCCAGTGCTGACCAATGCTTCGAACAGAACAGGCCGCCTTGTTTTTGTGCAGTTGTGCTTTGATACTATGTGTTTGGTACATGCACGTGGCTCTGTGCCTCCTTTATGAAGCACCAGTGAAGTGGAGCTATTGTGCGGTTGTAATCGTTGCCCCTCGGAGCTCTGAGGTTGGCTTGAGTCCAGGCAGAACCTCATGCAGATTCTTTACCTGAAAGGACAAGTTTGTGATTAATAACAAGACCTAGCAGCTATGATGGAGGATTTGCAGCTACATCTTATTGGATTAAGTTCAAACTAAGTTGTTTAGTGGCTACTGTGTAAAGAGAATGACAAGGATGTGGCAAGATAGAGGATGTCTGGTGGTGCCCAGTTAATTGCTGTTCTAAACCCAAATCTATCCAAAACAGTAGCAAATGCATATGCAACACCACAAAAAGCAACTGGGATATATACATCCCTGATATCTGGGATGAAAAAAGGATTATGAACACCTGAAAGTTGGCAGAAATATCTGCAATAACACAAATACACAAAAAAAGCTACATCAGTTCTGTCATATTGTCCATTTGAGTCAGTTGCCTTGAATCATAAAATCAGGTTTGCATTTTAAGATCCTTCAATGTCTAATATTCTCCACGTTTTACTGTATACCTGTATGTATATCTGAGGAGCTCAGATAAGGTGATGGTGATACTCATTGAGCAGGAAAATGTGTGTGCAGCTGGAGGAAATTCTTCTTACTATTCATGCATGGTTAAACAATCCACAAGATGATCTCTGAGCATAAACGGTGTTCACAGAGGGTTGCAGGAAGAATGCCTGTTTCTTAAACACTGCACAAACAAACCTGCAGCCACTGGAAGAGATGTGATGGTTTAAACAGGGCAGCTTTTTCTCTCATATTGGAAAAATAAAGGTGCTGCATGTCATCAGAACATGGTGGTGGAGGTAGCATGATTTGAGCATAGCTGGTTGCATCTGGGTCACACTGGTTTGCCATCAATAAAGTTCTGAATAAGCAAAGTTATGTTCATATTGGATCATGTTTTTTTTCCCCTTTAAAGAAACAAAACTGAAAAAAGTCCTTATATTAACAGATATGATGTAAAATCAGAATGTAACCATTGAGGGAATATGATGGGCATACGCTAGATTCTTCCCCTTTTAGTCCATCCATCAAAATAATCACAGTGTGGAAATGAAGTCATTTGCATTTCCAAATCTCTGCTATTACCTGTGTCAGAGGAAGAATGTCATATCTCCACGTTAGAGTCTGTAAATCCTTTCTTGCCCTCATTTACCAGCACAGGCTTCTCCGTCCGTGTGTGCCATACTAATACCTGGAAGTGAAAGCCAAGGCACAGATAAGCAGAAACACTGTCGCAGATAACGTAGTAATGATGAAGAATGGGTTTATACTTTGTCAGTGTACCTGCATCATATGTGCTACCGAGTCAGTATACAGAATATTCAAATGTGCTGTGAGCCTAAAGGGTCATTTATGAGCTGACAGCTTTTGGCTTGGAGAGAAAATCATTATGACAAAAATTTATCTCAGAATGAGGTAGTTAGATGCAGCTTGTTTACTGTTGAGGTGATGCTGTTTCTCAGCATTTTAACACACTTTCCTTACCTTAGTGCAGTTAGAAGCTTTAGGCTCCAAGTCACTCAGAATGACCAGTTCCTTTAATAAGCTGCTCTCCTGATATCCTCCTTTCACTCCTCGCAACTTGAAATAAGCCTGAGGTTTGGACAGAATGAGGCTCAGGTTCACAGCAAACCCAGCCATGTCAATGGCAAAGGGCCGGTGTGGGTCGAATACAGTTTTCCAGCCATACACCTTACCTAAGGTGTTTACTTTGGGAGACTCGTATCGTAAGCCACCAACAAATGCCACGGGCCACACTGACACCTTTTTAGTGTAACGCATCTACAAGTTCAAAACAGAGATACAAATAATTCATGTAAATTTATTTAAGTTCCACAAATCTCCCAATTTATGTAACAGCATGCAGGTAAAGATCACCTCTTCAAACAGCTCTAGACTGTATGTGTTGTCATCATCTGCGAAATACACAACCCCAGTCTGGCTGTTATTTACGTTAAAGCTCTCCCGTAGCCACCGCAGAGCCAAGTTCCTCTGTAAGGTGCCCCGTGGTACTCTAGGGTTCCTAGCATCCCCACGTACTTTATAGTTCATTGGAGTCTCCACATTGAGGTGGGTGTAGTTGATCCCCGTATCCCGGAGGAGACGGCTAACCAGAGTGGTCCTCCTGTAGGAGTCCTCCACCACGATCCAGTGCAGGTTGGATACATGGAGCAAAGTGTTGGCCAGGCGTGTCAGCTCTGCCTTCTGCACTGGGCGGCTGTAAGTGGGAGTGATGACGTAGATGATGGGGAGGAAGTCTGACCAGGGCGGAGGCCGGCTGTAGACGTACTCGGTGCGTACCACCTCCACAATGTCCCGGTTCTGAGCGGAGTGGGGTTTCTTGAAGGCGCGGGGGTTTCTGGAGTCAAAGCGACCATCGTGTGCACCATCTAGCCGGGAGGGAAAGTTATAATGAGCATCTGTGCAGATAGACGGGACCTTGTGCCACGTTTAGCTGTGCATTCACTAATAGCCTCTTCTTGAGAACATAAAGGACACTGTAGGCTGTCTTTGGTTTGCAAATCAACATTTACCTTACAAACCCCATCAGAAAAATGTCTTTACTGAACAATGTTCATATAAGAATATATACAAATTTATATTTGCACACTTTTTTCAGAGGCCTATTTATTGATGTGCCACATTATCATTTTTAAAAAGGTTTTGGCAACGGGGGTTACTGATTGCTGCAGATTTTTCTGGCTGTTTTCAGCTATTCAGTAGTCCTGGTGTCTTGTTGTCTTCACATCATCATGCATTTTAATATCAGACAGATGTGGACTGCTGTCAGGCCTGTCAGACTTTCATACAAAGCCACAACATTGTTATGCTGAAATAAATAATGGTGTTTTAGGAAAAGACATTGCCTTTGTGATGGCACATGCCTGGTAAATTTGAATATTTGTCCAAGCGTTGGGTGCCAACACAACCCAACACCAGCATGGATGGTTTTCTTTTTAACCATACTAAATCCACAGAACTCATGTTTCAGATTTTTTTTACTTAGTTCACTAAGTTAACTTAAATCCTAATCACAACTACCAAATATGTCATTATTTAAATGATTTTAACCCTTTAAGTGGCAAATTTATTACATATCACCATATTAATATATATAAAAATAATAGTTATTCATTTTTCTTTAAATACATGTTCAAGAACTGAGGGATGTTTTTAAAATATTATAAAAATGTACTTCAAATAAGGAAAAAAAATTGATATCTAATTAACATCTGTTATATGAAAAATAATCTATTTTTCTGTTATAAAAACCAATAAAATTATAAAACTAACTAGTCATTTAAAGGGCTGAATTATTTGAAAAATTACATATTTGGTCATTTTTATGAGAAATGTTGTTGATTTAGCAATATGAAAAATGATGTATAATGACCTGAGAGTTATAAATTTTACCTGTTGTTTCATTGATCTTTAAAAAATGGAAATTAGGATTTAAATTTTTGAGAGAAGCCCAGAAACTAACAACTATTTTCTTTGCACTTATGGCCTTAAATAAGGGTTTGAACAAATATAGACAATACAATACAATAGATAGCAGATTTAACATCTTGTTATGGAGTTTACGTCTCAAACATCAACACAGATTCTTATTTTTACCCTTTTGAGCAGCAAGTAGAGATGTGATGTTGTTCTGGTGCCAAACAGTGATGAGCAGTGTCCAAGGCAACACAATCAATACAATGGCAATGATGTCTCGTCTCTTCGGCATCTCCAGAGTCGGCCCCGAGTCATGTCACTACCTGCAAGGCATAACACATGATGCGATGGACAATCATAACAACCAGAGAACTGTGAAATATGAAGGCTGAGCCTTCAGATCTCAGTCAGGGAAAATAAAATGCCTTTGGAAATGTTGCTGTACTTTCCCTTCAGTATATCTAATGCACGGGCTTTAAATGCATTTAATGTCTCCATATGACACGGCTGTAAGACACACCAGACTCATTTTTTCACGCAGGTTTTTTTTAACTGTTAGAAATATTTCAGTAATAATTCAGATTTATTTGGTTTATTTTTAAGATATCCACATTATTAAATACATTTCCACAATGCTCGTCTATTTGTAGTTTGGCAATCTGCAAGGAACAAAGCAGACTGGATCCAGAACATCAAACGGCTGCCTTGCAGGCTGAAAGGTTTACAAACCGCTGGTTGGATCAGTGATGGAGTTCTGATATCCTTTGATCAGCTCAGACTGATGTGTGGTCTCCTATAGAATACTTTTTTGCAAGTACACTACTATGGAGGTGAACAACAATGAAGCATCTCCTTCAGAAATGGAGGCTCGTGCATGTCTAAAACTGGGAGGCTAAGCTTGATGGGCCACCGCCAATCCTGAGCAATGAAGGCACCAAATCCAGTTTGGTGTTTTCAGGAGTCCATATTGTGTTTGAGTTCTTCGGGTTTGTTCACAAACAAGACAGATGAGCTGCAATTTTATTCACAATGAGCGCCATCTTATCCATTATCCACCAATAGGAACTATCTCAGTCATGTCTGGCATACCATATGCCAGGAACACAGCAATCACCCAGAAAAAGGCAATCACCACAGCAACGATCCTGCAGACAGGAAGATGCTAGTTGCAATCTGAGACATGGGCTGTGGAAGGTGTCTACAGATAAAGAGTCCCTTTGTTATTATGGCCACTTAAGAATCAGAGAGCTCAAGGTACAGTAAGGTGCATCTATAGTTCAGGTGCATTTCCAGGAAAATGCATCTTTTCAGTGTGTGGAGATGTTCTTCGTTAATGTGTACATATTTTCACACTGGAGTTCTTCAAAACTTAACCATTAAGAGACATCCAGCTTCTGGCTTATGGAGAAAACACACAAAGTATCATGGATGTTTTTTCTATTCTGTCTTAAAAATAAATAGAAATTAAACAGGGAAAAAGGTTAAAAAAATCTAATCTACATCTTAAGCATTCCTGTTTAAGTCTGAGAGAAACATTTGTATAGCTAAATACCATCACTTATCATTACGCTTAAGTCTGTTTGGGGCAGTCCACCATTCCACATCGATATGCTGTTGCTGCCAGGCACAAACAATGAGAAAGGAGGCATTTTGTTCAGAAGGAAAGCAGAAATATAGGTCAGACACTGCTCTGAGCTTACTCTTTTATCGCCACTGCTGGTGTAATAAAGAGAACAAGTGAGCCAACCATCTGAAGGAGGCTAAAGTTTGGCTGAAAGCGATAATCCTGCAGGGCATAGACGTAAGAAAACAGCATTTCTTAATGAAATGAAAAAAAAAATTAATCTGACACAAAACATGGAATTTAAAACCTATTTTTTATGTTACGGTAACTAGTTGTAAACATAACTACATGTTAAACAAAGCTGGACCAGCAGTAGCACTAACAGGTTTAGGAAAATAAGATAAAATAAAAATAATTAATTAGTTTTAACTGAATAACTGGGTTCATCTTTATATGACATATTTTAAACACAGAGAGTCAAACATTCACGCTCACATTCCCTCCTAGGGATGATGGGTTCCCAAGTTTGAGCCTAAAGATATACCATCCTCCATCTTTTAGATGCAACTCAACACAGCTGAATCAAATGAAACATTTAAAGACTCTGAAACAGTCTGTAGAGCTCAGTGGAGTGAATTCTGCAAACCAAAACCAAATTTGGAGTATAAAATCTTTAAAACGTTGGACCTTTGACACCCATATAAAACGGTAAAAAATTTATGATAGTGGATCTTTAAGGGAAATACCTATAAATACACACACAACAGGGTAAAGCTCCATAAATAATAAAACACAATTACACACAAAAGATGTTTAGCATTTAACATGAAAGCACTTAAAATGCTTCATTACCGTGTGTTTTATAGTGTGAATCATAAAAGAAGTAACAGTGATAATGGTTATTAACAGCCTGTTGAATCAGTTTGTTTTGTGCTGAAAAAGCTGCTGTGAATGAAGGAAATTCAGTTTCAGTCTCCTGCAGTTTCCAAACCCTGCAGCCTTCAATCTGCACTCGTATTACAGTGATCCTGACAAGACAGCCGACATCTCTGCATGGTGTTTCTTTTCTCTTCAAATAGATCCCATGCTGGTTAATCAAAACTCTTTAGACATAATTAACCCTTGATTACAAGGTATAACCCCCATATTGGACCATTAGCTGGCTAATTAGCATCCCAGGATAAGTTTAATAGGGCCAAATTTTTACCAGCGTGCAGTTGTTAGCAATGAACAAACTACCTCATATGATATGAAATCACATCACGACTCCACCTGCTGACCTGTTTGAATCCTTGTTTGATGCTGAACTATGTCCTGATTCAGTAAAAATGCAAGAAATCTTCACAGATTCGATACAATAAAAAAAATGCTGACATTGAGAATGCTGAAATGTTGTTTGGGAATTCAACTTTAAAATGTAGCAAACTTTTACAGTTCAGGTCTTTTTAAATTTTTCTTTATTCTTCTCTACTCTTTATTTGTTCTAATAAAAGTACGGTAATCAAAACAAGAGAGAAATATGGAAAAGCAGAAAACTGGAAGGGTGTATGGTGATACTGGAGCTTTCAAAGCACAAGATCAAAGGCTCTGCTAACTAGCATCCCAGGATAAGTTTAACAAGGTCTTATTTTACCAGTGTGTTTGGTTAGCAGTGAACTAACTACCTCTGGGTATCACATCACGACTTCGCCTCCTCACTGGTTTGAATCCTGGTTGAATGATGTCATGATGTTAAACTTAAACACTGTTTATAATTCACACCATTAAATATGAGATCAGCTTATGAATGAACTGCTATTATCCACAACAATACTTATATTCTCTTCTCTGCACATGATTTAACAGTAGAGCTTGTTTTTATGTGGTCAGAACAGTCACTGTTTGACACCACTGACAGAAACTAAATGAATCTTTGCATTTGTTGGACCTTCTGTTTGTTAGATATGTAATTTTTTCTGAGTTCATAACTCTTGTTTGTCTTTTTAAACAGCCTCTGGTTGTGGGTAATTACTTACTTTGTTCATAATTTGAATGATGCTGTAATCTACTAGATTTCTAAATTTTAGCAGATGAAATTAGATGAATTAGATTAAATTGTTTCGTTCATTTTATTTACCAGCTTATTCCAGTTATTCTTCATTCCAAAGGGATTTTTGTCCCCTTAGCTATTGTTTAATTATTGACTTGTGTGAATGCTGAATCATGATGAATTAGCTCGGATGGATTTTGTCTGTCCTCACAAGCAGTTATTGTAAATTTCTACAAATAAAACCGAATGAAGTGTCTCCCAGCTTGTATCAGGGAGGAGATGGGGTCCACCCTGGACAGGTCACAAGGTCAAAACAGAGAAGACAAACAACCACTCTCACACTAATTGACCAAAGATACATGTTTTTGGACTGCGGCAGAGAGCAGGAATACCCAGAGCAACATGCAAAAAGTCCACAGGTGGGGTTCAAACCAGGAACTTTCTTGCTCTGAGACAAAGGTGCAAACTGGGAATGCAAATCCAGTTTCATAATGATGTCATACATCAATGCCGGGATAACAATTTGATGTTTGCAGGTCTAACAAATTCTGCCATAAATATATTTTAGATTCTGTTAGATTCAGGGGTCACAATCAATATGAGACTTGGTCAGAACTTTACAACAAACAGATGAGGGGGAAATTTAATCAGGTGAGTAGAAGCAGGTTAATAACCTGTTGTAGGGCCTAGTTAGACTTAACTTTGGGCCATAATAATATAATAATTTGTTTGAATAAAACTGACCTGAGCTATTCAGAAGCAGCATTTCAACATGAATACATATCACTTGCATCTGCATGTATACAAACATGTGGTTTATGTGGCTGAAAAGTCTGAATATTTGTGATTTGGCATGAAAAAAAAATCAAAATAGCCTTAAAGCTTCATTCTCCAACACTATAGACCAGGTAGAAAAGCTGCTGTACTGGAAACAGACTCAGTTCTGCATCACAAACAGAGACCAGAGGGCAGCTCAGATTAACGGACACCCTGTGTGGCGCATGTAGTAGAGCGGGTCAATTCCTAACCAGCAAGTTAGTGGTTCAAATCCCGGCTCTGGCGTCCACATGTCGAAGTGTCCTTGAGCAAGATGCTGAACCACCAGTTGCTCCCGGTGCTGCGTCACCGGTGTGTGAATGAGTGTGTGTTTGTGTGAGCGAATGGGTGAATGTGTCAAATAGTGTTAAAGCGCTATACAAGTACAAGACCATTTACCATTTACACCCTCCAGTCTGTGAAGCAGGTGTGTCACAGACAGTAAAGTCAGATCAAGCATCCTGCGAGGTCTATTTACAGCTTTTTTTCTGTTTTCTTCTACAAAACACATTATCTGCATCAGGGCAGAGTCTGGACATCTCTGAAATCTGACGAAACAACCCAGTTGCCACCCAAGGTTACTGACAAATCACTGTGGAAAAAAACATCTTCCCGACTTCTAATGTCACTACACCAGATTAAAGTGGCTCCCTATTTGGTGAAGAATAAAGATGAAATATGAATATCTGACTGAAAACTTTTGTATGAGACTTTGTCTCTGAGCAAATAATGTTATAAAAGGCTATTAGCTGAATGTTAGCATGAAGCTACATAGCAGTGCTAATCTGGTTATATGTTAGCACTAGATTAGTTTTAAGATAAAATGAGAAAACTATGTTATATTTAGCTTTTAGTTGGTGTATTTAGGAATCACTCGTTAACTCTCTTAATTAGGGTTTTCAAATTGGAGCTGAAAAAACTATAAAGAGGCTTGTAAGTGCTGACTAATCTAGCACTACATAATCTAGATTAATAAAACATAACCTGTAACAACTTCTTTTGTATGTGAATATAATAAGAAAGAGGGAGATATTTCTGATTTTTTATGTGGTAAAAGGCAAGGCAAGTTTATTTATATAGCACCTTTCATGTAAACAACATAGATCAGTACAAAACAGACTCCGGCTATAGAAATAGCACCCTGTCAGCTCAGTGTGGAGCTAGCAATGCAAGTCAGGTCATAAGGATCCAGTCTTCCACCAAAGCAAATCTACTGGGAGTAGAAGCTATTGATCCTTTCACTGCCTCACTGAGTTCCACATACTGCCCCCTTATAAACTCCTTCCTTTCAATGGATCTTTTTGAACTTGTTACTGTCTGGCTTGTAAACTTTACAGAGAAACAACTGGGTAGATTTTTGTTTATCTGAGTCTTAGTTTAACTTAGATTCTGATGAGTTTTGGGAAAACCAGGAGGGAACAAGCATTTTTTAAAAGGATTCTTGACCACTGCGAGACAAAGAAATTACATAATGTTATCTTTACACATTATTATACTCATATATTCAAATTGTACTGCCTGTTAACATACTGTTGTTTGATTTGCTATAGAAATGCAAAAAAACTAACAATATTGAAATAATTTAAATAAATATTTGACTACTCATAATATAGTTATGTAAATTGCTAAAGAAGATATTTGATTATCAATTAATCTAATGGTGTATATAAAATGAAAGTAGGAGAAAATGAGTTGCTCGCTCTCAGAGTGCTTTTTTAGCTGCAAACAATCTCAATTGTTGATCCAGATTATCAATAAAAATGTTTTATTTCTCATATCTTTTTAATGTGACCGCAATTATTACAGTGTATGTAATAAATAATTTCCTTCCTTAGTATCCGACCCCATACAAAAGCATCACCATTGCTTATTTGTGCACTGCCTACTTGGTGGCTATTTCAAGATACCTCAAACATCTAATGAGCAGCTGTCTCACACTCTGCTAGTTTTGAACAAACTGAGCAGACCTGGGAGCTATATCACACACGGGAGCTTTAAAGATTTCTAACTGGCATATTTTTTATCTTAATCAGTTTACTTATCTCCTAGTGGTATGGTTATCTAATAAATGCTAGTTACATCCATTAAGACAATATTCCTAATTTGGTGTGATGTAAAAAATAAAGATGGGTACTTACAGACATGAATGATTATCCACCAAGTCTAACCATGAATCAGAGTAGCTGGTAAACAGAGAGACCCCCTCCAGTCCCCCATCCGTTGAAGGAAAGTTGTTTTGACACACATGTGAGTTGGTGCGACAGCTAGCGTGTTTTGGTCACAGCTTTGGGTGGGTGCTACCCAATCCTTGGGTCGGGTCGCGTCCTCTGTGCCAGCCCCTGTAGAGACAGAGGAGGTCATCCCTCTGGAAGAATGCTGCTTCTCATTGCTAAAACAAAGGCTGGGATTGTCAATGCTGGCAAGAGGACTGGGCGGAGGGGCAGTCATGGCCAGAGGACTCAGGACAATAGAATAAATCACATAAAAATGTCACAGCCCCGCAAATGGAATTTCTGTAAAGGATAAAGATGAATTTATTTTAAAAAAGGGGGTTGTGTATCCACAATATAGACAGCTAGTCACATGTCCCGCTACTCAGACTGTAAAGACATTTATATTGACTGTACTTAAATGTGAGCAGACCAAATAAGTTGAAAGCATGTCTCTAACCGAAGTGAACCAGGTGGATACGAGGCAGCAGGTTAGAAAGAGGCACTACTGATAGGATGCTGAAGATGAAGAGAAGATGGCAGGTGCTTGTGAATGATGTCACTCGCAGTGGGCAGTTCAGACAACTGACTATAACGTCAAGCCTCTGACAAATGGCACCAGTCAAACTCACATGTATACCACTGCTAGAGAAGTGTTTTACTGGTCTGAGAGCGGTTATAAAGGTCAATAAAGGTGCCTAGCAAGGCAGCCATGATTCGTGCTGTATGAGTAATCTGTATCTGTAAATACAAGTCGGAGGAGCAGGGTGCTTGTCTAATATAAATTAATTTAACTCTAATTAACTGCTGCGAAACTGCTTATTTTAAATGACATCTGATGCCAGCATGATCAAAATAATATCAGCTAATTTAAAGCACCAATGAAAAAATTAAACGCAGTTTGGTTACTATGCCATCGATATGTATCTGTGAACACTTTCATCCAATTTCTTTATTATTATTAATTAATTTAGCATCAATACTGTGATTTATATTTTGTTTTGCTTTGCTTTCTTGCAGAGGCTGCAGGTTGTTTTGTGTTTCTTTACATGTGCAGCAGCTTGTTTTCTGGTTTGACTGAACAGCTGATGCTGTTGCCTTTATCTGGTGTATCTTTACGTTCATTTTAGGGTGACTGTCGTGCAGTTGCCTATTACTAACCAGAAAATCTGTAGATTCTAGACAACATACTGGAGGGCAACAGATTGAATTTAATCTTACGTCCTGATGTGTCTGTCCAGGCATGAATGTGTTTGATATGAGAATGTAAAAGTACTTTGAGAAGTCAACATGTTCCTGCAAAAGCACAATTTATGTACAGTTCATGTATTTCGCTCCTTTCTTTTTCTGATCCAGTGTTAGTATGTAAACTGAACACAAAGCAGCAAACCATCATTCTGCTGTCATAACACTGGACAGGACAAGTAAAAAAAGCACATACATATACAGTGTTTATTATCCTTTATTAATTTGACATCTGTGTTTCAGAGATGAGATCAGATTAATCTCCTCTTGTGCTGCTATTTAAACAAGTATTTTGGTCTGTTATTAAAGTTAAAGCAGCTTTTTGGGACAGAAAAGACACTTAAATTAGTGCTCAATCAAGAAATCTGCTCAGAGGGAAACGCTTTTATGTTGAATATTGTCTTTAATATATCCAGAAAAATTACAACTACACAGAAAAAATACAGCAAAAGGTTGTTGATGTTTAAATGTCACCGCACTCGCTGATTTGTGGCCCTTCATACTGACGTCTCTCCAAACTGTAAGAAACTAAATCTGTGTTTCAAAGTTATGTTTATTGCTGAGTTTTGTGGTTGAAAAACAGAAAATGTATTATTCTGACATAGTGCTGCTCAGTGGCAACAGGAAATAGAATGATTTGGGTTTATTGATCCTCATCAATGTGAATCAGGGAGCTCTTAAGATGTTGCATTGTTCACATGATCACATGGCATTGGACTTGGTAGACTGAGAATGTGCAGTATATATGTACAGTATGTATGTATGTATATTTTAATTTATGCACAGTATTAATTTATTTATGTATGTATGTACAGTATGTATGTATGTATGTATGTATGTGTGTATGTATTTATTTATTTATGTACAGTATGCATGTATGTGTATTTATTTATTCATGTATGTATGTACAGTATGTATTTATGTACAGTATGCATTTATTTATTTATTTTTCTGCTCTGTGATTGGCTTCACAGCATCAGTCGGCCAGTTAGTTGCCTGTCACAACTTGTTTGTTTGTGCTTGTTAATTCAGTATATTCTACCTAGTTTTCTTTCTTCACCGCCAGATACTCTTCATAGCTGTTTTATTTCAGTTCATTACCCCACATTTGTAGCCTGCTGGTTTGTATTGTGTCCTCACTGCAGTGCTTCATGATGCTCTCCAGTCAGTTGTAATCAAAGCTTTCCTTTGTTTTTCACGTCCTCTCCCTGTGCGACTGTGACTGCATTTTATGAGTTTGAATACTCAACATGATCCTACATATTGCTTACATATGTAAAGTTGTATCGTATTGTTGCATCATGGTGTAACAGTGTTTAATGAGGTTATTACTAAGAAAAAATAATTGTAGGCTTCAGATTAAAGGAACTGAAAAATGAAACTAATTAAGAAATTTGTTGGTAAAGATGAGAAAAGGTGAATGGAGAAGAAGGAAGCTCGTGTAACGGAGAAAAAAGTGATAAAATGAGGTTGACTCACTGAAATAGAAAGGGCAGAGGACCTGACTGAGGATGACTCACACATCAAACCACTATCAGATGGACTCACACAGGACGAACAACAGAAGATGTCAGTGGAGAAGGGAAGCCCACCTGAGCAAGAACAGAAGTGGAAAAAGAAAAGTTTCCCAGTGAAGTTCATAATTACTGTATGACAGCATACAGATGTTCCACTCCCTGGTTCAACACAGATTAATGTCTTTCACATGAAAACCAGCTGTTTATTGTGTTGAATTTTATTATTTTTTCTATACCTGCTTGTTTGTCTAATCTCTATCATATTTTATTAAAGACATAAGAACATATAATGCAAACAACAGCTGCTTTGAAGCAACAACTTATTTCTATGAAGACTACACAAGCTGTACAAAGTAGAGCCCTACAATGTATGAAAGGAGGGAAAACAATGAACACAGAGCCTTGACTAAAGGTATTTGTAGTTCAGAAACAGAAAATAGGAGTTAAAGTTGTTAAATAGGTGACATGAGGGAAGTTTTAGTGTGTGTGTGTGTGTGTGTGTGTGATTGTGTGAAAAAGAATCCACTGGTGTGTTTTTTCAATGCATTAATTTTAACAATGTAAAACACTTTGTGATGCTGATGGTATGAAAAGGGCTTTATAAATAAACAGATATCATAATTTTGTCCAACTCTACAGATATATCCTCTGCTCTTCAAGAGACTTGATGTCCTGCAGATACTTTGAAATAATTCTAAGACATGTGGTCGAGTCCACTTCCAAACTCCTTATCCTGCAACGGATGATGTGGTTTGTCACAGTGCAAGTTGTGCCAAACAAACAAACATATCGGGAAAACTGTACATAACGTCTGTTATATTTTGTTACTTTGAGTTACAGGAGACTTAGCTAAAGAGTTGGATAAAGAGTTGGATATATAACATGTGCATGTTGTTATAATTAAAAAGGAAGGGTAGTTTTAGAAGTTTAACTTTAAGACAAAAATACTATCAAAGTAAAAAACGGCAAAAAAAGAGGAACACATCCAATTTGTTCCCACGGGGATGCATCACAGTTAGATTATCATGTAGAAACACGGATCACAAATCACAAGATGCCTCCAACACAGACGCCTTAAAGTCTTTTCCGTGTAAATTTTCATAGTGGTGTAAGAACTCAGGACGGAGACAGACTTTAACATCGTACCTAAATACCACAGATCAAGTTAAACCCTGAGATCCGGGTCTAACTGCTCCTTCCTCTCGAGTCTACAAAGTGCTGACATGTGAATACTAAACATGTCACAGTGCACAACATTTTAACCCACTATTGCATGAGTCCTGAAATGTTAGCTGTTCTACATTTGAGGATATAAATGTGTCAGAATGAAGGAGTGGTTCACTGCATGCTAGTCTTTTGCTTGTAGCTGCTTTTATGGATGCTTATAAACACTTTTCAACATGATAGGAGCCCCATCATTTACTCTAAATATGTTGTAAACGGTTTCCAAGCCTAATTTCTGCCTCACACTTACCTTTAGCAGAAAACCCCTCACTGTGTGTGCTTGCGTGAATAACAGAGTGTGGAAAAGGATCAGATTAAAGTGTTCGGACTTTCCCCTGAAATTCTCCAGCGTTGGTGTGTGAATGAGGCTTCAAAGTGAATCTGAGGCAATACAGACTACAGCTGCAGTGGCCACAATAGTGAAAGTCTGACAGTCACTTCAAGTTATTGTAACTTAATATAATGTCATTCCTAAATGGCAGATATTACTAAAACAAAATAATTAGAGAGGTCCCCCCAAAAGTAGTTTAAATGTAACTAACAGCAGGTGAAAACACACATTTCTGACAGTTACGATGCTAGCATGCTAACAAAGAGCAAATTTGCAATTTTTTGCTTCCTTGGATATAAAACTTTAACTAACCACATCTTTTTAGTTTGATGTGGATAAAACCAGTTTCCCATGCATAAACAAAAGCTAGGCTGAAATTAAATTCACTGTTAGAAGATTACATCTGATTACAACTGATGATCCTGACAGGAAATACACAAAATCCAACCCATACAATCAGAAGAAATTATTACGCCATGCTTGGCATTAGAAATGATCATTAAATTTTGGTAAACAAAGCGGGTCTAATAATTTTTTCCACCACTAAAAACCACATAACTATTAAAGAGAGTCAGTGAAAAAATAAATGCTGAGTCCTGTAAATAAACTGATTTGCTCTCCTATATGAAGCTCAAACAGATCTACGGTGGTACCACTCAGATATGCACATTAAGAGGAATATTTCATTATGCTGAAAGAGCTGCCAAAGCCACCCAGAGCTGCGAGGCCGCATTCTCAGAATACATGATTAGGATGATGACAGGAAAGCAGTGAAGATGACCTTTATAAGAAGCTGACCGCATGGCAACAGCCCTCATGTAAGACGTCCTATCAAGATTAATAGAAATATTTAAAGCTAATGTACTGCAGCTGCACTGTGCTGAGTTCAGGCAGAATCTGATGATTATTATTATTCATTCATGTCACCTTACTATACGCTCGGCCATTGTGCACAAAATAGCTGCAAGTGAAACTGAGTAATGCAAATCATTCACTGTATGGATTTAGGATTTTTAAGGACTTTAGTTGTCTTCCTTTTAAGATCCAACACTTCACAATAAAATATCTGAGAGAAATAAAATGAAGAAATGAAGCAAACAGTAATGAGAGTTTCTACCACTTCAACATAAAAAAATTATTCTTTTTTAGTCAAAAAAATCATGAAAACAATTCAAAGATTAGCAACAATACACAGTATAATGCAGCCGTTGAACATCACAAACTTCTTAATAACATCTGTGGTATTTGGATTTTAGAAGAATTCCATTATAAAACATTAAAAACACATTGTGACTCATCCACCAATATTTTCTCATGAATCCAAGTAAATTTGTTTGTAAGCTTTTTATTTAAAACCATCCATAGAGTCACAAACATGTTTTAAAACCATAAACTTGTTTGCATCTTTCCTCTGTCCTGCTCCGGGCCTCAAGGGCCACAATGCTGCAGGTTTTCCATGCATCCCTGCTCCAACACACATGGCTCACATTAATGAGTCATCATGCAGAATGTAGAGAGTATGTTGAAGCAGGAATCTGCAGGACAGCGGCTGTTAAATAAATTCTAACTGGCTCTAAGTTGCAGGTAAACCCATAAATGTGCCCATTAAATGTCATGAAACACAGAGATGAGGAAAAATAACCAATTGCATGAAAATTTGTAGTAATAATTAAACTATGCCTCAAAACCCTGCATTTAAACTTCAAATCAAACTTTATTTATAGCATGCCAAGGACAAAACTAAGTGCTTTAAATTATAAAAAAAAAACAATTCATACATATCATGTCAAACAACACAGTCATCATATTCTGTTTTATATGCACACACACAACCAGAACAACCCCCCCCCCAATAAAAAAATAAGACTCCCAAACTTCTGTCTCTTACCTGAATAGAGGTAAAAAAAAAAGACACAAAAAGAATAAAACCTGAAAATAATAAAATTTGGCTTGATGCTGATGTGAGGAAACAATGTCTACTAATCACTCCGTAGGAATTAAATCATAAAAGCAGCTTTATGCACAAATCAATCCGTTATCCTTCATATTATTCCAAGCAAGGGTCGCAGGTAGCTGGAGGCTATCCCATCAATCATTGGGCGAGAGGCGGGGCACACCCTGGACAGGTTGTCAGTCCATCACAGGGAAACACAGAGAGACAAACAACCACACACACAGACACACACACTCCTAAAAACAATGATCAATAAACGTTATTTGGGACCCACAGTGGGAACCCAAGCGAACACAGGAGAACATGCTGACATGCTGAACCAAGGTTCAAACCAGTGACCTCTTCACTGTGAGTCTGCCGCGCTAACCACCACACCCCCACGCAGCCCCAGATCAGCAGCCATTCCAAATAAATATGCTTTTACGTGGTTGTGTGTTTCGGTTTCTTCTACACATCTACCAGTAAGAAGCTGAACAGCCTCGTCATCCTGAACTGGAATTACTGGGGAGCAAAGTCAAATCCCGCTCCCTGATGTTCATTCTGAGGAGGTAAAATATGTCACAGTGAATTGGGCAGACCCTTCTGCACAAACAATCCCTGTATCTAAAATAACAACCACATTCATCGATACTTATCTGAATAATTAGACTTTATAATAATCAAAACGCATTGACGTCCCATCAAACTTGCACCAAATTTCCCTAAATTCCCCACAGGCGCTGTCCAAGGTCCTTCTCATTCACTGGTTTGATCCAAAGCACACATAAACTACTTATGACACGTACTCTGGGAATAATTCAATCAAGCTGCACTTCATATTCAAATGTTTCTGTTTTCACATACTAAGTTTGTTGATAGCTATGTTCTTGTTTCCCTGAGGTAATCAGTGCTCATCAAAGCTTACATCTTATCACGACATTGATTCGAGCACAACAATGATCGAGCTTAATGTTTCTACGACCACATTCTGACAGGCAGAATTCACATCAGGAGCCAGGAGCAAGCGGCTATCAGTTCCATCATAAAAATCACAGTAATACTCAGCTGAGCTTGTAATTAGCTTAATCCAATTATTTTCATGATCAAAGTGAGAAACAACAAGGCAAATGAAAAAACATCTAACTTTGCCTTGAAGTGATGTTACAATATTCACAAACATCAATGCAGTTACTTTCATGTGCACTATGTTTATTAATAAAATATATATTTTTTAAACTATATTTAGATGTAGAGCTATAAAAAGGGACACACATACAAAAAAATTATATATAAATAATAATATAATAATAATAATATAAAATAATCATGAAAAACAATTTACTATAATTTATAAATGATAAAAAATTATTACTCATTTTAGGCAAGGGAATGAAATATTTACATGGCGTTGACTAAACTGTAATACACACACAGCCACAGCAAACAGTTTAGACTCTACAGCAGCATCCTAATTACACAAAACACACAAATCACACATATAATCACTTGTTTACTTGTTTCTCAGTTGTTGGGCTTGTTTGTCCCCCCCTGAGGGAGTGCAGGAAGTTTTAAGTACTAGTCCATGTTAATCAGATGGGTTTATTTAGGTTAAGAATGATCCGCTGCTTCACTTTTCCTGTTCTCTCAGACTCCTGCTTCTCTGCCTGGCAGCTTGTAATACTTTAAATGCTCATTTCTCCTCGGATTACTTGAGTTAAAAGGTATGTTATGTTTAAATCGTAGTCATATGTCACTGCTCCCATGTGCATTAGATAATAACAAAGATTGAGACGGTAAAGGAGATGGTGGGCTGTATCCGAATGTGCACCCTGTGCACTACATAGTGCCCTAGTGGACACGCCATTAGGTACGGGTGCCCGAATGTACTTTCAGAAAAAAGCAGTGCACTCCAAATTACCCACAATGCATCTTGAAAAGTAGTGAGCATTGATGGTCACTAGACGGGTTAATATAGACCACAACAACCTCTTCAAGTCCGCTAAGGTTACCATAGTTACAGCTGGTCATCACATGATGTCCGACAGCACGAAAGTATGAGCTTTGGTGTCCGAATAACCAACAAAATGAGGGCGCTATGTAGTGCAGCCCTATGTAAATGAGAAGTTAGGGCATAAGCTGCACATTCAGACACAACCGTGGAAAAACACGAGTTAAATTAGCATAGCATGTTAGCTATAGCTAGTGCACAACACTGCCCCTGTGGTTTCCAGTGGTACTGCTCTGTTCAACACGTCTGGGTACATAAAGACAAGCTCTCTGAAAACAGATTGAAATACATATAAAATAAATGCAAAGGAGCAAATGCACAAGTGTGTGGTGGTTAGCACCACAGCCTCACAGCAAGACGGTTGCTGGCTCAAGCCTCAGCTTGGAGGAGCTTCAAACAGTGGCCTTTCTGTGCAGGTTGCATGTTTTCCCCATGCATGCACGGCTTCTCAGTACTCTGGCTTCCTCTCACTGTTCAAAAGTTAGTTTAACTGGTCACTGAATGAGTGTTTGTGTGGTTGTTGGTCTCTCTGCCGGTGACCTGTGACCTCTCGCCTGCTAAACGCTTCGATGGGCTCCAACCTCCCGTGACCCTGAACTGGAAAAATCAGTATGGACAATAAATGAACGAACACAAAAAATTCGGTACAGAAGATTCGGTCTCCATGTGTTTTTATTGTTGAGCAAACATGAGACCAAAAATGTGATTAGTGAGTTTAAATTTAATTGCAATGAGCTTTAATATAACACAATAACTACATGGTCCATTGGATCAGCACGATGGTGTGGTTGGTTAGCACTGTGGCCTCACAGGAAGAAGGTTGCTGGTTCGAGCCTCGGCTGGGGGGAGGACCAACCAGGAACCTTTCTATGTGGTGTTTGCATGTTCTCCCCATGTTAGCGTGGGTTCTCTCTGGGTTCTCCGGCTTCCTCCCACAGTCCAAAGACATGCACATTGGGGCTGATTGGAGACTCTAATTGTCCATAGGAGTGAATGAGTGTGCATGGTTGCTTGTCTATGTGTGTTGGCCCAGTGATGGACTGGTGACCTGTCCAGGGTGTACCCCGCCTCTCGCCCGATGTCAACTGGGACTGCCTCCAGTCCCCCCGCGAATAAGCGATAGAAAATGGATGGATGGACGAATGATCCATTGATGAGGTAATTTAATTCATAAGTCTGTAATTCACAGTTATTGTGGAACACACTTTGGTACCCTCTTGCCGAGGCAAATTTAGCACCAGTTTAGCATCCTGTCTTTGCAAAATGCAACTACCATGTGAAGTTTGGGGCTGGAAAAAAAGTTGTGATTTGTTGTTTCCAAGCCTGAAGAAACTGGAGGGCTGCAACAACTCCAGGAATGTGCATCCTTTACATCGATAAGGCAGAGACACCTGTTTTCCTGCAGGTGAAAGGTGCAGCACCAGGTGTAATATCAGAGCACTTATAATCACTGGATGAAAGTCACGTTGATCATCCAGCTGTGACTCGTGCCTCATCCGTATCGCTACCACTAGGAGAAAAAGTCGGCATTGACCTCGGATATTTTCAAACTTGGACAAGGTGAATGTATTAAAATACAACTAAATCTTATACTTTTTATTTATTTAAATGTGACAAAAACAGCTGAACCCAATGAACATATCAAGTCTTTACGTTTAGTGGCTTCATATTTTATTATTCATAACCCACATTTACTGCTGCATTTATGAGGTGCGCATTTGACTGAAGCTACGCTTTGCTTTTTGGCAGATAGGATATGTTGTGAGGATAACGTTATATTTCATCTGCTGGATAGTAACATTCTCACAGCTCTCTGCACTGAATATGAAATCCCTAATTCATACAGAGAGATTACACCACATGATCCTATCAGTTTAATCACTCATAATGGATCTGACTCGAAAGTGTTGAAACATCCTGGACCAGCAAGTATTTCCTCAGATGTCATTAACTTGTTATTTATTGGGCAATAATTAGCCATCATGAGATGTTATTGTTGAAAGTATATTGTTATTAATAATTTTAGATTTATATTTACAGGCTGATTCTGCACTAAAAGTTGTCTATAGTTGTCTGGTTAAATAGAAGATTTCTCTCTTTCTTACATTAAATGATAAATGTGGTTTTAATAATGGATACAAGTATGTTGCAGTTAGGGTAAAAATGAAGGAAATGGTAGGGCACATGCACACGGGGACAGTCCAGGGGACTTAATCAAGTGGTGAATTCTTTAAAATGTTGCAACTTTCTTTGATTATGATGTTATTATATGAGACCAAACCAGCTGAAAAACATCCTGCAGTTAAAACAGCTGCTCACCAGCAGCGGTGGTTCCTGAAGAGAACAAGAACATCTCAGTGATTTCTCACAAATCCCTGAGATTTACTGGAGTTTCTGTATTTACGTTGGTGTTCAAACGTTTTTCAGTGCAAACTGGTTCATCAGGTGGTATGAACCGCATTTGTCTTCATGTGAACTGTGAACCCTTTAACAGTGTGGGGCCAAAAAATGCTATCAGAGGTTAAGACTCTGGTTCTGAAAAATGATTACGAGTTTATTGAACAAAGGATGAATTAATACAAAGTTCAAACTGCAATTGGGAGAAACCCTTCAGAGTGCAGAAGCCTGAACTGGGTCTGATAAGACACAAGAAGGGAGATTCTTTTAAGCTGTGTGAAGCACGTCTTAAATCCAAGTGTTCAGGAACAATAAGATTATCTATTACCTTCACGGTTAGTCATCCTGATAAGAACAATGATATAGAAATACATGCGCACATAAACAACCCTATAGGCATGAGATAAGACGCCACATCATCTGCAGAACATCTTTAAGACAGATCTGGTATCACATACAGTAAGTAACAGCGCAGACTAGCCAATCCTAAACTCAGGAATATATCAGATTAAGATAAGATAAGATAAGATAAGATAAGATAAGATAAGATAAGAGACAGAGACAGAGACAGAGACAGAGACAGAGACAGAGACAGAGACAGAGACAGAGACAGAGACAGAGATAGAGATAGAGATAGAGATAGAGATAGAGATAGAGATAGATAGATAGATAGATAGATAGATAGATAGATAGATAGATA
>JBAMHV010000016.1:1047561-1060433 GCA_037177535.1 Pseudomugil gertrudae | reverse complement strand
ATAGATAGATAGATAGATAGATAGATAGATAGATAGATAGATAGATAGATAGATAGATAGATAGATAGATAGATCATCAAGCCGTCACAGGGCCTAAACATTTCACATCATGTTGTGGTTGTGTAAAACATCCAGGAGAAATTGGATCCCCAGATATTGATCTTCTGTCCACATTTAATCCATTAAACTCTGTGATTGGCTTCGTGCTTGCACAGATGTTGTACAGTAAAAAACAAAGTTTGTCGCCTAACTTGAGGAAACTGCTTTCACCTTCGCCGGTGCGTGGGAATAAAGGGCGGCAGCATGATCAATGTGCTGGTATGAACGTTCGACTTAGCTGAAATTTGGTGATGTTTATTTGGCTCCAGCTGTAGAAAGCAGTAACATTTCTTATGCAACTGTGAACTTTGGTCATTCTTTGGATGCCTAATAAAAGACCTATTACTATTTGAATGTCTTTGCTTTTGTGACTTGAGGATGTTCAAACTTGTGCTCTGTTATAAATAACCTGCAGATATCCAGCGTAGTAGGACGGTTCCAGCCAACCTCAGAGGAAAATCCTGTTTTAATTCTGCAAGATTAAAGGTGTTAACCTGTCCCGAACCTCAACTCAGTGCGACAACACAACGTGCTTCCTCTCATAAAGCTGACAGATTTTCATGCAACCATCATGGTGACATGTTGGTCCAAGACTTTTCATTTAGTGGTTTGTGTCTCCCTTATTAAACCTCTGAGTGGGAACTTCAGAGGAGTCAGCACGCTGCCTCATATTGGACAATAGTGCTGGTTTGGCAGGGACCCGCTCTGTGTATTGATCTGCTCATGAAGCATTCCCTCTGCTTCCAGTGAGAATTTGCTTCTGATCTGAGCCAGCTTTCAAGTGGGCTAAAACACCCACAAACAAGTTGATTTGAAGGTGCATGTTTTAATCATGCACGTCAAGAGCACAGCAGAGTATGCAGATAAAAATGACAATCCTGCATTAGTGGTTCAAAGGGGGATGATTTTCTCTGGAATATCCATCAGAGCTACTGTTAATTCTGCTGAGAGGCATTTCATATAGATAACACACAAACTGATATGGGAATAAAAAGGATTTTTTGGGAGGGGGGTTTCAAATGCTTCAATGAAATAACCCTCTGATAAAAGCAGATAATATATATCAACGGGGAGTATTTGGCAGCACTTTGTTAATGAATAGGTTAGTAAATGAAGAGCAAATCTGACAGTCGAGTCTTCAGCAAATAAATTCACGTGAATACAACAGTTTTGTTTTGGTTTTTTTTGTTTTTGGAGGCTCCAAAACAAAGATTGTGATTCGCAGTGTTAAAAGCAGCAGCACCAAAATATTTAAAACGTATAAATTAAGAGACAGAAGTGAAACTACAGCATAGTTTTTAATGCTGATATATTATCAAGCTGCAAATCAACAAGCAGTAATTGAGGGTTTCTGTAAAGCAACATCACCGGTACATTACTCGCTTCTAAATCTTGTTTTAATGAATGAATCTGGCAGTAAATTGCTGCACTGCTGTGCTTTCTCCTGCACAGCAGTTATCATAATGGTCATAACATTTTTGAAGCCGATGAGCTACTTCGATTGTATTGAAGGTTTTTTTGGTAAAAGCTAATTGAGTCTTTTGGTCTAAATGGTGCTTCTTCATTAGTGGAAGTTCTGCTGTTTGCTCCTGACAGGTTGGCAGCAAGATCATCCAAAGTCTAATTAAAAACACTTCCCCAGTGCTGAGCAAAGTCAAGATGAAAGGCTGCATCCTGACTGCGTGAAACACAAATTACATAAAAAAAAACTAATCTTCATCATCACAAGGACAGATTCCTTCATCTGAACTATAAACACACAAACATTACATCATCTTCTGGAAATGGCTTTAAAAGTTCTATAGAAGGTTTGGTAAAGTCGAGTTTACTGGATATTAGACCAAACTCATAAAATCTGCACATGCACAGAAATCCTGTCTGGTCTGCTCATCCTGCACATTTAGAGCATGAAGCTCAGAGGAGGAAAAACAAACAGAAAGTATCTCCAACCTTAATTTCAGACCGGAGCTGCTGAGCATCCACATCTCCATCTCTGCATGCCAGCCTCTCCGAGCTCGAATGATCAGTCGCTGTCGTTCACATACGAGTGCTTCATCTCTGGATGAATGAATCAGACGTACAGGTGCACACGCTGAGAATGCGCTACCAGAGCTCACGTCGTGCCCCAGCGCTCACAGACTGGGATGTGGGGAGAGGGCAGTTTGTTTGGCATCACAATCCCTCCTCCTCCTCTCCCTCCCTCTGTTCTTCCCTCCTCTTGTCACTCCCCTTCCCCGTCGCCCTTTCTTCTCTTTTATTCACTGTCACTAGCTCTTGTTAGTTTTGCCGCACAGCAGATTTTCTGCTTCCTCTTGTTCTCCTTTATGTGATTCCAGAGAGACAGACGTTTTCTTTCTTTTATTTATAAAAGAAAACACTGACAACCTGACCCTCTCGGGCACGAGCTACTCCGGGAGAAAAGAAGAAAAAAGTTGCACGGTGAGGGGGCTACTAACAACCTCAAAATCAGCTTATAAACATGAGATACAATTAAACTTTTGACAGTGAATGAGGACTTCTTTGTAACCATTAAATGCTTCTTTTCTCTTTTGGAGAGGTGACATTTAGAAGAAAAGCTCAGCTACTGAGGATAATCCACCAACTTGACTTAACCTTTACCAGTAATTGATGGTGGCTGCATATCATGTGGCATCTAAGTAATTGGAAAACAATATGAAACTCTTATTTCTACACTGTACAGGTGTGTGCACATTAGCTCACTTTGATTAATTGCAACACAACTGATGAAGTTATCCCACAAACAGCCCTTCTCTGTAATATTATCCTGTTATTTTTGCTGCAATCCGTGAATAATGAGTAAATAATGGTAAATAATTACAGCGTAGGTTTGTGCTGATTCCACAAATGATATTAATGAACATCAATGGTTGTCATGGTGGTGTTTTCTGATGCAGCAGAGTGTGAAGCGGCTGGGATGAGAATCGGCATGAACCATGGTCCTCAGCCTGAAAAGGGTGGAGTTTCTATAGCCATTTGTGGGACGTGGGGATACCACAAACGATGGACCGGTAAAAACGGTTTCATTTGGGGAGGAGTTGAACCCATCTACCATCCTCTGCAAGTCACACACTACGACGGGGTGTCCACACACTCTTACTGCTTTCTTATAGGTGCTCCTGATGATTAGTTATCCTACACAAGCCATGAGATTGTTTCTGTTATCGTGTTTTTACAGGTGCTGCAGCTGTAATGTGTCTTTATAAAGGATGCAAAGATATTTTCACTGAAAACTGCAGGCCATAACAGAACCAGAGAGGTGTTATGCTGACAGGCCAAACATACAAAAAGTTGTAATAATAATCAAAACACTATGGCACATTTTAATTGATTGGTTGGTTCTGCTGAATTGATTGAACCACTCTGACATAGAAATCAGATAAACATCCTTTCATGAAATTAATTCTTTGAAGGATAATACTTTCATTTTAAAATACTATTTTTAATATTATATCTGAACAAAAGCAATTTGTGTGGGATGACAAATGTGCCTGTGAGTGAAAGTGAAATATAAATATCCTCCATATGAGCAGCTCAGAAAGTCTGTTTAATCCCCTTTCAAAATGTATAAATGTAGCCACAAAGACTGCAGCTGCTGCAGTGTTGCACCGTATCCTGCATCTCAGTGTGAATAATATTTTACGTTTGATTGTGAGGGTGGATGATTGACATCTATCGAAGTCCGTGCTGCCTTTAGCTAAAAGCTAACCTGGATCTATCGGGAACTAACCAGATTTGGAGGAAGGTGGGGTAAAAGCTAACGCTTGTTGTTAGCTGGCTAAAATCAGCAGTAGTGCTACACTCTGCTTTCTCGCCGCACTATATAGGATACTATTTATTATGCTATCATTTCAAGGTTAATTAACATGTAACAGATGAGTTATAGAAAAAAAACTTCCTCCTCATAGTTGTCATGATGATAAACTTGACCTGTTAAACATGTAAACTGCAGTTTTCTGCAGTGAAGTTGGCCTTTTTAACATGGGAGTCTATAAAGATTTACTCCGTTTTGAAGCCCCTAGTGGATGAAGGAGGGAACTGCAGTTTTGGGTACTTTTAACTCTAGAAGTTGCCACTTAAAAAAAAAAAGTCTTTTTACAAGGTCTCCCCGTATAAATGCAACTTTACAGACTCCATTGATTACATGTAAACTTACCATTTAACCAGCCATTATACTATGGTCTGGTGCGGTGGTCCTGCGGTCTACTGTAATGGCAACTACATGGATAAGGAGGTCTATTACTCTGCTACCTGGTGGTTTTAGAATTTTTAAGATAAGTTATTTGGTTCATGAGTTATGATTGTAAGAAGTAAGAAGTGCACATGTAACATCCTGTTGGCGGCCACAGGTCAGTTTTAAGAGCTGTAGGTTCTGTGGGCAGAGCCGGTTACCATGGCAACATGTCACAATAACAGATATTAAATAGCCAGCTTAGCCGCTTCTTGTGAAAAACGTACAATTATATAGGTAAAAATACAACATTAATGTATTAATAATAGTTTAATATTAATTCCCTTCATAAGTGACCATGTTTTAAGAGGAGACTTTGCTGAGTCCTCCTTCATGCCTACGCGTCGTCCATTATTTTCTAATAATAAACACCTTGTTGGGCTTATTTCTTACGTATGGAGTAGATAGTATAGTTCAGATGGTAGCGTGTAAGTGACACCACACTTGCAAAAGGCAGCTTGTAAACCAATAAAAAAAAGTGTTCATTAGAATCGTAGGGATGATACTACCAGGGCAAATAACCAAAATCACCTGCTCCAATCATCACCTGAAAAATCTGGCCAGTACAGTTTTACTTATACCCAGTAAGATTAATTTTAACTCACATTTGGCAGGTTGATGACTGACTTAAAGAAGAAGAAGATGTAACTTTATTGATCTCTTTGGAATGGCTTCCTCAGAAAAAATTGGTTCTTCAATACAAAAGAACAAACATAAAATACATAGAATAGGTGCTGAGTCTGCAGCCTTGCTGTTCTGAGACCACGTCCACATGTAGCCGGGTATCTGTGAAACCAAATATATTTTTTTGCATTTGGGACGTTCCTCCCCACAAAAACGCACGTACGCGTCTTAAAATTATTATTTCTGAAATCTCCGACCAAAGAAAAGATTTTGGGAAAGTCCATCTTTGAGTTTGCGTGTGTACATAGGAAAACAGAGTTTTAGGTTTGAATGTCAGGCTATGACATCGACTTCACATGTGCAACTTGGGCAGCGACATGAATGCAGTCAGAGGTGCGTTGTTTACTTTCATGCAACGCTTTTTGTTTGCCTGTTTTTATCATCGCAACTGCTTCATTGTGTTGAGGAGCAAAGGAGAAGGAGCGCTCTGAGGGCGGCTGTGACAAAAACAAACTAGTCTTTCTGATTGGCTAGCATGGATTCAAGTTTTGCAATACGCTACCACCTCTGGGTTTGGCATGTTTAGAACTGTGTATTTATGCAGGTTCGTGTAGATGCTAACTTTTTTTAAAAAATGATCTGGTGTGTACGTATCCGTTTTTAGAAATACATGGCTACGTGTGTACATGGCTCTTCACATTTGCAGTGGCTGTGTCTGCTTTCAGAAAATGTAACTCAGATTGTGATCACATGACTGAACTCCTTCAGCAGATAGCATGGCTGCAGGCTACCAGCTAGCAGTTTGAGAACACAGCCAACACAAGCATGTCTTTACGGAGATATATCCTGGATTACTCCAGCGATTGTTGACATACTGTTGCATCCGCACCAGACTCTATCATGGACACACCCACTACAATCAGGTTTCAACGCAGCCAGTCTCCAGCATACTGATTAGTAACTCAAAGCACCTGTTCATCATCATCTCTTCTCCCATATAAGCTTCACTCACTGTTCATTCCATGTCGGACCTACTAATGACCTTCTCCCGTCAGATCCCTTCCTAGTTCTCCTTCCCCGGCTCCGGCTCGCCTGTGTGCAGTGTTTCGTCTGTTTGGATTGCCTTCGCATCTTCGACCTCGGACTGTTACTGGATTTCCCCTTTGGCTCATCGGTTTTGGATTTTGGCTTGGCTTCCCTTCCCCTGCGATCTGACTTCCTGGTTCTGACACAAGACTGGTTCTCAGATTCCACTCTGCTCCCATCCTGGACTTACGCCTGGTTAAAGGACACCCATCTGGATCTCCCTGCTTCTGTGTGTTTGTGAATAAACATTCAGTATAACTCTGAACTCTCGGTCTCCGGGTGTCCTTCGTTACACATACATGATGAGTCCCCAACCTTTACTTTTTCCACTCGCTTTGGTGTCTCTGTCAGCTTTCACGGCAGTGAATCCCAGCAGGTCCATATTAGCATCCAGTACAAGGTGGTTTAGTGAGTTTGCAAGACAGCAGAAGGGGTCCCGGTCATGTTTATTGAGGTGTCTTGAATCGATTGTTTTCCACCTAAAAATGTCACCACATGAGTTACAGAAATATTACCCTACGATACTGTGGAGAAGCATTGTCTTTTTGTCTGATTCTGATTATCTAAATATAAAATCCTCATCATCACCAAAGAGCTGAATGAAAAGATTGTCTATCGATTTTAAAGTGTGTTGTGCATAATTAAATGTTTGCATTTTTTCCCTTCGGCTTCAGTGGTAATTAAGTGCTTTACATTGTAAGATAGTTTCAGCTTTTGTATGTATCTACAGTTGCGTTGCAAGGGAATAAGTAGGTCAAAGCGCCTGGGGACCCTGTAAGCTTTTTGACAGACTTCCAGATCCCCTGGATGGCGGTCTCCAGAGGGGTGAAGGGGATATTTAGGGCAAAGCCCTGCACACTAATCTTTTTGCTGCAGCTAGTGCATCAGTAAACTGTGAACATGAAAATGTTATGAAAAAAAAACATAGATAAACACTAAGTAAGATAAAGCTGGGGGGTGGATTTGGTGGAGGTGAGATGTGTACAGATAGGGTTATAATCAAGGCAGTCGGCTACGGTATTGCTTCCTACAGATGATTGAGTATTCAATATGCATCAATTTGGCTTCTGGGTTATTTTAAGTACAGTGAAGTTATTGCAACGACAAAGCTGGTGTGCTGTCATCTGCCTCGTCTGTGCTGCTGTTACCAGACAACAGCTTGCACAAACTGTAGCATGATGGTGAAAAGGGGAAGAGAGAACAAGGCAAAGGAAGTTGCAAGGAGAGAAATAAATGGCTCAGCCAAGCTGAATGGCTGGGTATTTTGTCTCGGCGTGTCTCAATGGGCAGCCCACAATGTGTGTTAATTCAGCCTTCACAAAGAGGCTTGAAGCAAGGCTTTCCCAAACCCACAAACAAATCACTTCCCAAGCTCCGTTTGGTATTCTGCAGAAGGTCCTCCACTCTTTGTGTTGTCAAATGAACAATGAAAAAAAGGAAATGATAGATCAAAGTTACAGATGCATTTTGCTTTGACTGGAATGCTGTTTACGGATCAAAGAACGAGACGTCCCACTTTGCTTTGGCCTCTGTCACTTTTACCTACACACATACAGAGCAACAATGCTTTATATGAACCATTCTGCATATTCACATTAGTCAGATTACCTCCTGCTGCCAACAGACATGATTATATTTGGTAGATTATGTGAGATGTTTAGGTAGATTTCTGTATTTGTGCAGTGAAAATCAGCACTTATTTTATCACTCACTTATTCACAAGCTCACTGCTGTAATGCAACAGTTTTGCTAAAGACTAGTTTCAGGTAAAGACCCATATAATACCCCTTTACATGCATAATTAGGTGCATTAGTTTTGAACGTCACTGCACATTCATGCAATTGTAACATTGACATGCATATAGCAAATAAAAAAAAATCCAAAAACACTCAACCTTGCTGCAGCTCTGAAATTTCTATGGGATAAATAAAGTCTTTTTCATTGTAACCAGATGGTGAAAAGTTCAGAGTTCACCTCAAACACAGAAAATGTGGTGATGAAGGAGGACATCATGGTAATGCATATCCTTAGAATGAGATCTAAAAGGAAGAAATGTAGAAAACCGCAGTCTGTTTAGCCAATAAATACATCACTGTGTTCGTTTTGCCAGCCGTGTCAGCTACAGTGTGCCACACTGCTTACAGTTTCCATCAGGGTACACATCCGCATGGGCCCTAAAACTCACCAAGGTTTGCATGTAAAGCTTAAAAAGAGTCTATTGTATAAGGAAAAACAACTGAGCCCCCAAAACAACATGAAAAAATATATGAGACAGTAGATTGTAAAAAAAAGTATATTTAAAAAAAATTAAAATAGCATGATTAGCTGACAAACCATATTGCATACAGTCAAACCCATTAGCTATGCAGAATCAGAAAAAACACCTCCATGACTGTTTGCAGAAACTACCCAAAGACCCATTTATGCTCTTTGCTAAAGACAGATACAGATCCTTTTGTCCAACCTCTGATGAGAAATGTGTCTTTGTTAGCTAACAAACATGCTAACGAGGACACAACAGGAAAATGCAAAATGCAGTATTACATGTTCACCAAGGCATGGCTGGAACAGTGTAACCCAAACAATAACACAGAGTTACTCAGTTCAGTCCTACGAGGACTAAAGTCCTGCAGGTTTTCAATGTTTCCCTGCTCCAGCACACCTACCAGCACACCTACCTCACTGGATTTCAACAACAAAGTTATTCTAAAGCTAAAAGAAATGTTGTTTTTAAACTTGGACACGTCATTGTAAAATGAAAATCCCGAAGGCAGAATATCAAATTGTTAGCAGTGAGTTTTTTATCCATATAATTTTCAAGAAACAAGTTCAAGAAAGGTGGTTGATCAAGAGCCCGCTGGAGCTGATTGTGCAGAGAATGATGCTGCAAAACCTCCTCTGCATGACACAGTTAGGAAACAGCATGTTCAGTCAGAGGCTTCTTCATATTCCTGCAAGAGAGAATACAGAAAGACAATTCTGCAGCTATTGCCCTTTGGCACAATGTGACTGAAAATGACATTATAATTTCCCCTTTGGAATAAAATAAAATAAAATAAATGTATTTTAATTTTATTGAGCATATTTACCAGGCTGGTTTGGGTTCTGCAGATTGCTGCTCCACTCCCACACACCAGTTTGGTATTGTTCTCTCACAGTATACAAGCTGCCTGCATTCCCGATCTCATTCACCCATGCCAGGTGCTCATCATGGCTTCCCTAATATTCTCCTGTTACCAGCTCTGTTTGGATAATTTGTTTCACTTCCTGTCTGTTTTGCCTGCATATTGGACCTTTTGTATAGGTTGACAGTTTTATTAGACCTCTGGTAATCAGGAAGCTTTTTACCAGGGTAGTGCAAACAACATACTATACTATACTATACTATACTATACTATACTATACTATACTATACTATACTATACTATACTATACTATACTATACTGAGATGTTTTTTCTCTTTCTCTACTGCCAATAAGAAGAGGCACTAAACATATGACTTTTCAATGCCTCTGATCAATGCAATTTATTGACAGGTTTACTTTTACTGAGAATGGTTCCTTTAAACCGTTCGTCCTGCATCAGCAAACCGTTCCTTCTACGGAAGAAAAAAGACGAGCAAAGGCAAAACATTATGTGACAAAAAGCAACACCAGAAGGAGAATCAACTCTGCAGCTAGCCGAAGCAAAATCAGGAGAAACAGCAGAGCAAAGATGAGGATGACATAAAGCTCAACCTTTTTAGAGGCCGGCATCATTCAGGGTTCAAAGACATCACTCCTAACTGTTCTCAGGATGTTCGGGCCTCAGTTCATGTCGTAATGGATAAATATAGTAAAAGAGGATTTTTAAAAGTTTAATTGATGAAGGAAATGAGTCATTTTTCCAGTCTGAGTTCCAGACTCAGACAACAGCAGTAGGTTCAATAATGTTGATGCCAAAGTTGGTCATTGTAAACAGTAAACATTATTTATCTTACTTTTTTCTTGCTTAAACTGATATAAATTATGCATATAATAAGTAATACAGGGATCATGGTCAAATGTGAGGCATATTTAATGAAGTTTTGCTTTATTTGCAGAGGATATAAATACATGATGTGCTGCTTCTTCTTCGCTGTTTTACCCTCACACCCCCGCTGTTGGCAACAACTTTTTAATGCTTTAATAAAGCTTTGATATCAAACCTCGCTGTGCTTGTTGGCTGTTTCAACAAAATGAAGAGCTGCTGTAAAATGAATAAACCTGCAGTTCTGTGCAGCCGCCGCCCTGGAAAATGATGATAGATGGCAGGTTTTTGGTTAATAAAGCTCCTGCTGTTATTGCAATCTAACTTTAAATTGGATTTTACTGTGTGAAAAGACAAGTGATCAAGCAAATGGCTTCCTCCACATTTACCTTTAAGTAATTATTCTGAATAACGTATAACACGGCAGAACTTTGCTTTTTGTTTTTTGTTTACTGAGATGAAAAACCAAGTCTAATTTCCTTATGTAGACAAAAGACACAAGTTATTATTAAAGATCCTGTAATGCTTTTTGTTCTCTGTGTTCCTCAGAGATGCTTTATATGTGTATTCATCACTTACAGCATCATCATGCACTTTGTACATACACTCACTGCCACTTTATTGCGTACACCTGTCTTATTGATTTACCTATTTCCTTTATTATTGTTTACTTGTTTTTTTTAAAGTTATACAGCACTTTGGTCAGCATCTGTTGTTTAGGAAAGGATTACAAATAGACTTGATCTGCCATGATTAGACTTTTCCCCTCCAATATCTAATCAGCCAATCATTTTGCAGCAACTCAATGCATTTAGACACAAGGTCAATGCAACTTGCTGATGTTCCAGCTGAACATCAAAATGAGGGAGGAAGAGGATTGAAGTGACTGAAGTGGATTTCTGTGCCAGACAGGCTGATCCGAGTACTGGATTGGGACTGGGATTTTCACACAAACATCTCTGAAGGTTTCTGAAAAAGGTTTGAAGAGAAAGAGAAGATATGATTGGTACAGAAAAGGCCTTTATACATCAGAGATGTTATGTGGTCCTCTACTAAGCCTGTTGTCAGTTCCAGGTTTTCCAGCCTGCCCACCTTGGCTCCATCCCCCCTCTCTCTTTCCCTTGTCTGGCAGCCAGACCAGCAACACTGCTGCTCACCTCCATCACATCCATCCTCCATGTAATTCAATTTCTGTTATTTACCCCTAGATTTTGTTAAAATAAATTGACCTAAACCTCCCTAAATGTCTGATCTCCACCCCTATGTTGCACCCATTGAGCAAGGGCGTAACATATTGGGGGCTCGTCCAGGATAGGTTAGGAGTTGAACACCCAGTGTGTTACTTCTCCAGGAAGTGTAATTTTTAGCTCTGGAGCATTTTGAGGTTTTCTCCAGCCAACCTGTGGTGGTGTATACGAACCATAACCCACTGGTTGCCCTGGGCCGTATGAAGAATTCCAACCAGTGCTTGATGAGGTGGAGTCTGTTCCTGCAAGGCTTCACCCTGAACATTCGCCACATCGCCTGGATGTGGCAAATCCATCCATCCATTTTCTACCGCTTGATCCAACAGCGGGGGGGCTGGTGCCTATCCCAGCTGTCCACGGGCGAGAGGCGGGGTACACCCTGGACAGGTCGCCAGTTGTGGCAAATCCATTTTACCAATTTTCCATTTCCCCAGTTTTAAACGCAGCTTCATAATGTCCTTCTTTTCCAGAAAACAAAACACATCTTTCTACAGAGCTCCATCTCTTTTCACTTATAAACATGCCCCAAATGAAGATGAACCACATGAAAAACTAGATTTATGGTTTATTTGTTCTATAGTGCTTAGAGATAGGAAGTCCTCTCCGGAGAAGGCTGGAGGTATAATGGCAGTAATTATCAGAGCGATACTTAATAACAAAACCTCCTGAGAGCTCCTGCAGTCGTTCCAGCCCTCTTCCTCTGCCTGAACTGACAACGCTGTCAAATTTGATGTGCTTTGTCAAAACCATGGCTGTTTTCAAGGATGTGAACAAGAAACAGTTTGATCACTTAAAGCAGGGACTGTGGGCCTTTTAATGCATTAATCAGATATTGCGGTAAATCTCAATATGCTCCTGCCCTGAGGATTTGCCTGCAGTGAAAGCGAGACCTTGTATCATATGTGCTGTGGTTTAGGCACCCATGGAAAGCAATCAGTCATCTCTGCAGCATCGTCACATCACACACGCTGTAATTGTTGATTTAAAGCTGTAACTTTGGGTGTAACAGCAGCATTTACTCCAGAAGGTGGTGCAGAACACAGTGGCAGCAAGCAATAAATCACAAAGCCTGGGTAATTTATGAACACGAACAAAAAAGGAGGTGTAATTATTATGCTTTGACAGCTCACGCAGGTATGATCCACAGCACATATATTAGATGAGCCAGGTTAACAACTCCGACTTGGCACTTTGCCTTGACAAATGGCAGTGTGCAGTTCCAGGTTGTTTAAATGGGAAAGATGGGTTTAAAAATGGGATTTCCAGTTACCATCACATTAGAGCTTCATATAACCATCTTGTCAGATTTTCAATTAAAACAAGTCTAAAAAAGGAGACACAAGAAAAGTACATCTTATTTTACGTCTAAGCTTTTATGCACCAAAACACAGCACAATTTAATCTATTTTTTATTATAAATGTTTTAGAGTTACCATTAGGCTAATGTATATCTGCAGTCCCCTTGCTGACACTAAACTCCTTAAAGGTTAGGAGTTGCACACTAAAAAGCCATAAGAAAAATAAAAAAAAAAAAATAAAAAAAAAAAAATATATATA
>JBAMHV010000016.1:1021665-1034168 GCA_037177535.1 Pseudomugil gertrudae | reverse complement strand
GTGTGACGGATTATATGGACTCCTGTGTGGACGGCACCATCCCAACAAGAACAGTGTTTCATTAACTATTTTTTGTACCAACAAAACTACTACAATTTGAATTTCCCTCTGGGATCAATAAAGTGTTTTTCATTTTCATTCAGAGAATCATTGCAAAATATAGTTAGGCTTTCCAACATTGTAAAATACAAAACCTGTTGGTTCAAATAAATAGGAGAAGTAATAACAAACACAAATTTACTTACTTTTGTGCTAAGTTTATATACAATATTAAAGAGATAATAATAGCTCTTCATTTAGTGCTTGAAAACAAATAGGGCCTGTTTTTACATCATAGCTCACAAAACTCCATCATAACAATCAGATACTGCAAACCCAGACTCGTGATTAAAATAGATGTCTCATAACTTCTCATCTCTGTACGTTTCTGTAACAAAAGATTTGTTTGTTTTTTATATCTGAACTCTGTAGGATTCTTTTACTTAATGATTTATGTCATTTCACAAGTCAACAACACTGTTTGCATTTTGGTTTTACATCCATATTGTCCTGATGAGAAAGCAGTTTTCATCATCATCATCACAGAAATGTAGTTTAAACACACAGCACAAGAAATCCACAACTTTAATTCAGCAGCGTTTCCTGATGGGGATTTGCAGCGTGAGTTTATTATTCTCAGGTTCATTAATCTTATTTTATGAGACAAGCACCAGATGCTGTGTGCAAAGTCATCCCACGAAGGAATCAGAGTTGGCCTTCACTCGTGAATACTTTGAATTTTAAGCTATTGTTTGCAGACTTGCCTTTCTGCTTGAGCTGTGGTTTTAGTAAATTGCAATAAAAGTCTGCTTCACCTCCTCACACTATAAGAAACATGTTGTTTAATTCAGAGAGAGCCCAGAGAGCCCAGAGCTGGCCAGTCAGACGATTTTGTAAATGTTCAAATGAGACAGAAGATATTAATTATTTTAATAAACTATTATGACTATCATCACTATTACTATAATATTATTATTATTACAATTATTATTATTGTTATTAATGCAGTTATTTCAATAGAAGTTATTGCAATTCCACATCTCTCTACTAGAGGTAATACTTTAGTTTATTTTTATTAAATTACCGGTACTTATTATATTCTTTATGTCTGTCTTATCATATTTGTTTTCAGTTTATATCATGAAGTGAGTAACTTCAGGTGGTCAGAATTACTACATATATATGGAAATGTACATGATATTTAAAATAACTTATAGTACACAAATGTGGTTACTTACTAAATAAATTCAAATATATAATTAAAATATAAAATATTGATTTTATCTAAACAAAATATAATATTTTTTATTTTAAATGAAACTACAAAATTAAAATAAAACATTTATATATGTTTATATTTTTATATTTATATAGCTAATCAAGATATTTATAAATAAAATGTTAAGAAATGTTCAGTTTATTAAATACAAATTTGTTTATTAAATAAATTATATTTAAAATATAATCCAAATAAATAAAAAAAAAGAAATATAACTAAATCAAATAAATAATTGCTAAATTGAGGCAAAATATTGTTTAACCTGTGCATCAATCAGGTTGTTTGTAAAATGAAGTTTGACACCTCTGGTTTAAGTGGACTAACTTTGTTTTTTCTGTCATTTTTATGGTTACAAGATCAAATCAATGGAATTAGATTATTGTAACATAACATCCTGAAATCTTAGTGTCCCAAATAAAAAATCCTGCAGAGCTAAAATAATCCATGATTTTTTTTAGTAAACTCAGCACCGTGTAACATTAAATCAACTAGATTTCAATTTATGCCAGAAATAAAATAAGAATTCAGTCAGTGTTAACACAACTGAATTGAACATTTTTGGTCAAGAGAAAACTGCTTTAAGTACCCCAAAGTTACTTCTTTGTTTTGGTGTTTCTCAAATGTGTCTTAATTCTACACTACCACAGCCATGTGAGACTTTTTAGTCAAGTAAAATAAGTTAAATACATTTCACGTGTGTCTTAAAGCCCCACATGTTACAGAAAACTCCACTGATGTGAAGAGTCTATTTCCTTATAGAATCAACACATAGTGCTAGTTGAGCATTATGGAGTGCAGGTTTGGTGGGTGCATGGGGAACATGCAGTCCACCACATTTGGCTTTGAATTACCAGATGACTGCATATAGACAACTGAAATGTTTTGGTCATCTGATATCAGTATCTCCAGCAGCTTTTAACATTTCTAAGATTCTCAGCAGACACACCACTCTAGCTTTGTCCCTCACTGCCTGAGAATACTTTGAAATGTATTTCAAAGTATTCTCAGGTTTGTTTTACAACCACAAAACTACCAATAAGTTATAACTTATTAGTAGTTTTAATCAGAGGGGATGGTTGTAAAACATTTAAATGTATATTACAACCCATCCCAACCCTGTCATCCATTGTTTAAACCATGTTTTACTGTGTATTTTATTGTATTTTTGCCGGAGTGTTATTTTAAATAAATTATGCTGGAAAGTTGCAGTCTGGTTAGTATTAAATTAACATGTTTGTCCAGTCTGACGGCTTTAAAAATCACTTTAGATTTAACTAAACCCATCAGACTCACTGGTCTGTAGTTCAGCGCGCGTCTGTGCGTCGGCCACGTGCCCTCGGTCATGAACGCGCCGTCAAAGCTGCAAATCGTGCCCGCGCTTCGTCTTGTAAGCGTGGATGGGATGAGCAAGACGGTAAGGTAAGCAGCTGTGTCGGCATTTCACCGAGGGCAGTGAACTGCTGCGTGTCGGGATTTGTTCAAACCGAGGCCTGATCAGGAGAGGGAGGGGGACACTCACATACACAAACTGTCCTTCAAACCAGTTCGCGACAAGCGCGTGACGAAGCGGCTAAACAACGTTAGCAAAGCTGCTACTGCTGAATTAAATTAACAGCTCGCTGCAGGTTACATGTAGCTTAGTTGTCGCTAAAAGCTTGAGTTGAAATGTTCAAATGAACATACAAACCGTCATTACGGGTCGATTCTTCCTAGTATGTTTCAGAAAATGTCTAAAAATGGACACATATCGACCATTTAAAGTTCTCACAGTGTTTATATTTCTAAAATTAAACATGGCTCCGTCCTATCAAGTCATTCTACGAAGTCATTTTCAGGGTTGCTGACTGGACCCTCCTCAAACCAAACACTCAAGTTAAATAAAGAGGACGACTGTGATATTTTCATGAAAGCCTTTTTAAAAGAATAAATGTTGCAGAAGGTCGATTTATCCTGATATCGATCCTGCACATCTGGCTGGAGGGTCACAGTGTTGTATCCAGAAAGGGGAGGAAGCTTTTTTAGAAGTTGCTTTTAACATTCTTCAATTCAACTATACTTTATGTAAACTGAAGTTTCCAGCTGTAGAAGTATCTGCTGCCCTTTAATAGGCTGAATGTTTGGCATGTTGTTTCTGTTTTCAGGGTGGTGTGAGGTTTCCCTGCTCTGTCCACGCAGCACCTTTGCAGACCAGCCGACCACCAGTCTGCAAGACGCTTGCTGCAAGGAGGATTTCTCTTCATGGAACATCTTTCTATTTGCTTTGTCCATGCTACAACTTGTTTCATATTTGACTTTGCCTTTTGCTGGTTTTGATCAAGAGGCAAAAAGACCTAAATACAAGGCTACACTGAAATGGTCAACTTGAACAGATTTATTTCTGCTTGAGGTGACTGCAATCATGGGGGCCACCGGCTACGGCTACTATCGAGTAGTCATCTTCTTGTGCATGTTCACCGGCTACTCCCTGTATTTCTTTAACAGAAAGACATTCTCCTTTGTCATGCCCTCTGTGATGGAGGAGATTAAACTGGACAAAGATGACTTGGGTAAGACAGATTTTGAGTGTTTTTCTTTTTAAATAGATGCTGCTGTGTTTAAGATGAGCTTTTTCAATCCTTAACTTGGTATCATTCGGCTATTGCTTGGACAAACTCTGCTTATTACACAAAGTAGTTACATCCAATACTTTTAAATGGCACATAAATGTTATTGAACATGCTTCTGTGTCTAATAATTCATCTGAGGCCTAAAACTTTGCACAAATAAAGTACTTGGTTATCATTTTAAACCAGTTTAAAATTCCAGCTGTAAAGTAAACAGAAGTGTCACTTATGTCAGTTTATGATTAAGGGAACAAAAATGACAGTTATATCAAATTGTTGTCAAAAAATTTGATAAAAAGTCTGTAAATTTACATGTATTCATGCATGTCAACTCCCTTTTTCTACCTGCTTTTATTAACTAATGTAAAAAAAGAAAATAATTACAGTTTAAATCTCTGGAGATCCTGATTATCTTTCTAATCTTTCACAATCTGTTTAATAACTAATAGTTTAGATATTTCAGCATTTATGTTGACAGGTCCTGTGTAGCAGTAGCATTAGCACTTTTTGTTGTTGACAAACCTAGATGCCAGGACATCTGTCCATCTCTGTTGCCGTAACAACAGTTTCTCTTGCATCTCTACAGGTCTGATCACCAGCAGTCAAACCATGGCCTACGCCATCAGTAAGTTCATCAGCGGCGTGCTGTCGGATCAGATCAGTGCCCGCTGGCTTTTCTCCATTGGCCTCTTTGTGGTAGGGGGGATCAATGTGGTCTTCTCCTGGTCCTCAACTGTATCTGTTTTCTCACTGCTGTGGTTCATCAATGGCTTGGGACAGGGCTGCGGCTGGCCTCCATGTGGAAAGGTGCTACGGAAGGTAATCATAAAGCTCCGATCCATAACCTCTTGCAGTGTTCTTCACACGCAGGCTATTATTATGAGCAGATATCATAAGATACACTCCCTGAAAACAGTACATATTTACTGTGGGATATTTTCAACATGCTCCTGCAAATACCACAAGATTAATTTCCATCCAGTGTTGCCCTTATTTCTCATTTCTTGTATTGATGATAGAGAGTACTAACCACTGTGTGAAGCTTCATCACTTCGTCTTCCTCTCGTTTACCCCGATGCTCCCATCACTCTGGAACAGGCTTTGACCACATGGCTTTGTTTCAGCTGCAGAGTTAGAGCTTTATACTCTATACAAATTGAAGCTGTTTTCTGTGGTTAACCTCACTGAGGTTGTGTGTGTGTGTGTGTGTGTGTTCTGCTGTAATTTTGCTTCTATTAGATTTCGCTAGTAGCTTAATTGCTAATCACAATTATTTAGGATTTTTTTCTGACTGTTTCTTTCTTTCTGTAATGTTTATTTGTACAACACCGTGCAGAGCTGTCACACAAAATAATACTTTTTCAGGGATCTTTTGAAAAGCCTTAAATAGCTTTGTGGGTCTTCTACACATGTGGAGCATAAAAGCTGAATGCAGCTTCTCCATGTCCGGTTCTGACTCTCGGAACTGATAAAAAAAATCACATCCATTTGACCTGAGGGGTCTGTGAGGTCTATACTGGGTCCACTGGTCTCTGATGTATTTTCATCCTGAGAGATTTAACACTGAATCATTCAAAGCTTTATATACCAGCAACAGAGCTTTAAAGTGTCCTCTGATGGACAGACAGCCAGTGTAAAGTCCTCAGAACTGGACTGATGGGGTCTTGTGTTTTGGTGAGGACTCTTAACAGCAGAGTTCTGAACTAGCTGCAGTTGTCTGATTGATTTTTAGGACGACCTGTAAAGACGGTTACAGTAATCAGCGACCAAAGATGAAAGCATGGATGAGTTTTTCCAGGTCCTGTTGTGACCTCAGGTCCTTTACCCTTCATATAATCTTTGCGATTCCCAGGACGTGTTTGTCAACTGATGTCTGAGTCTATCACACATAGATTTCTGGCCTGGTTGGTGGTTTTAGGTGTACATAACGGAAGCTCTGCAATGACTTTGAAATGTTCCTCTTCATCTCCAAAGACCATCACCTCAGTTTTGTTTTTACCTGAACAAAGTTCAGGCACATCCAGTCATTAATCTCAGCACATGTACCTGTACAGGGCCTGAGTCTCCTGGTGGCACTAAAATAAATCTCCTCGTCATCTGTACACGTTTGGCAACTAATTCTCTTCTTTATTACTCATGCCAATGGGAGCGTGTAAAAGTTAAGATGACAGTATCCTTCCACTTGTAATAATGTGCTGGGCAGATTTTAATCCAGTTCTGGTGGTTTTTGTAATCTCTTTAGATGTTTTCTCTAAGTCGACCCCTTTCAAAGAGACCATCATAGTTTACACAAGCACAGGATGTGTCTTTCTACAAAGTTGTTTAGGATATAATAAGCTACTATTTGCATCATTTGGTGTTAAATAACTAGCTGAAAGGTTATCATGCAGTCCAATAGGAAGCTCGTACGTATTTGCTAAGCTAAATCCAAATCCAGGTGGTGACTTTATGTATTTATTTATTTAGGGCTCTACAGTGTACCCTATGTTTAGGCACATTTTAAATGAATCCTTTCCTGATTTTCTGCTGACCTGATCTTTGGTAGCAACGCAATCTGGTTTGAGGAGATTTCAACCAGCTGTACAAGCTGCTGACACTCTGAGGCTAGAATAGTGACAGCAGCAGTGGTAATAGTTTGAGAAATTAAAGGATTACCTTATAATCGTTTAAAGTGTTATCTATAAATAGCTTTGGGATTTGCTTCAAGTATATTTAGAGATCTCTTAAGATTTCAGTGCAGTGAATGGCCTGGAAAGCAATCAGGACTTTTAAAGCATATTTATTAGTAAAACTCTGGGAACAACTTGAGGCTTGAAAGAAGCAAAGATGGGAGGTAAATAGACGTTAACATGTGCTCGGTGTGTGGCAAGGGTCAGGTTATAGTACAGTTTATTTATAGATGAGTCTTAATATAGCTTTACAAAATGAAAAGCAACTTTAAAAGCTGCCCTTTGTCTCCACTGAGAACAACCATCTGTAACACTGAATTTGTCCCTCAGTTAAATTAATGTCCACAACCTTTACATCTAGGCAGGGTTAAATAAGCTCGTGACTGCCTTGCTTGTTTGCCAAATGGATTCTCCGGTTACTGGTGGCTCTGTTGGGTATGCAGCATGAGCGGCTTTTATAGCAGCCTTTAACCGTATTACCTCAGGGTAATTGGCTCTTATGCTGGTTCCCCAGGACTATTAAAATTAAACAGCTGTGGCATATTTGCACAGATAAAATGTTGTAAATGCACAAATCTGTTGTTTATCAGGTCTTCAGAGAAATAGACATATGTGTATGCAAAGATAAATGAGAAAATCACATAGCAGAATTTTCAGGGAAAGTCTTGTTCATGCAAGAAAGTTTAGGAGTTTAGGAGACCAGCTGCTAGAATGGCCAACATGTAGCGCAGAGACCTCCTCTATGAAGCTGGATTAGTGGCTTAGTGAGGTAATTTCAGGTTCAATCCTGGGTTTTCACAGTCACAAAGTAGGTGCGGTTTATTTTCCAGGTAGTATCACCATGGCAACTTGGGCTTAAAACCTAATCTGCGAATCTACCCGTTTGAGATAAGAGAATACACACGTCTCAAAAGAGAGAAAACAATCTTCTGTCTTACAGGTTGCTGGCTCTTTTTTAAAAAAAAAACTTTTATTGCTTAGATGCTTTTCTAAAACAAAAGTCCATGCATTCATTTTCTATAACGCAGTAAAGCCTATTCCATCAATTAGCAAGAGGCAGGCACACCCTGGACAGGTCACCAGTCCATCACAGGGCCAACACAGAGGGACAAATAATCACTTGCACTCACTAATCAGGAGAATTTAGAGTAATCGGTTAACCTAACGTACATGTCTTTGGATGGTGGGAGGAAGCCAGAGTACCTGGAGAGATTAGCCGAGCAAACCACACAGAAAGGCCACTGTTGTGTAGTGTTTAAGCATTTATTAGACAAGATTATAACCACAAAAATACTCCAAACAGTGTCTGAACCGTGTGTGCAACACTGTGTGTTCTGGTTCTACAATAGTGTGCATCTAAACTGTCCTCTTCATCATACTCACATTCTCACCTCATCAGACTAAGTTTACACCTAATATCAGGCAAGTTATTAACATTTAATGTTGTGGTGTTCTCACCACTGTTACAAGCTTTTATGTCAGTAAATACTAGTAACATCCATCCATCCATCCATTTTCAACCGCTTGTACCCAGAGCGGGGTCACGGGGGGGCTGGAGCCTATCCCAGCTGCCTACGGGCGAGATAGTAACATCTCATTTTAAATAAATATATTTAATCTTGCCATTCATTAATATTTTACTTCTGTAGTATCCTTTGTATTTGTTTATATCATGATGTGATTATTCTATAAAAATACAGTTGTATCATTTATGCTTCCTATTTATCACCAAGGCAAACTTATTTCATTACAATGTCTGCGTTCATATTTAATGTAACATCATAAAAGTGGCTGTAGGCTTCAGACACACAGCTTTTCTAAAATCTGTTATTCACTTTTTCGTCTTTGGGTTCTTTTTAAATGGCAATCTGCAAACCTCTTTTCCTCCTTTGTTCTTCTGTGGTTTGTCCTTTCGCTTGTTTAATACTGCCCTCATGATTTCTGATGGCATCGCTCTGTCTGTGACAAGAGACAGATCCCACAAAGACCAAGAAAACGGACCAAATCACAGGGAAAGAGGACAAAACCCCCCATCCATCTGTGTCTTCTGCATCAAGCATAAATGGGCCTTAATCCTGCTCTGTAGTTGGAGCCACTGCATTGTATTATTCGGATTTATGTTATTTTGGAAATATTAAGTCCTTTTTTTTCTCCCTTATGTCTCCCATCAGTGGTACGAGCCCTCCCAGTTTGGAACCTGGTGGTCAGTGCTGTCCTGCAGCATGAACCTAGCGGGGAGTCTGGGTCCAATCCTGGTGACCGTGCTGCTGCAGTACTACAACTGGAGGACTATCCTGACTATGTCTGGGATCTTCTGCGCTGCCTTCTCGTTGGTTTGCGTGGTGTTTGTAAAGAACGAGCCAAAAGATGTGGGCCTCCCCAGCATCGAGGCGGCAGCGAAGAAAGGGTCAAAGGGAGGTGAGCGGAACGAGGAGTAGACCAACAGATTTATGATGGAAATGAGCTGATTTTTGCTTTCTGTGCTCACCAGCCAACAGTGAGAGCACCTTGAGGGAATTCCTCCTCTCGCCTTTCCTGTGGGTGCTGTCTCTGGGTTACCTGGTGGTGTTTGGGGTGAAGACGGCTGCTACCGACTGGGGACAGTTGTTCCTCATGCAGGAGAAAGGCCAGACTGCTCTGATGGGTGTGCTTTGAATTTATTTCCTCGCACTTGAGTTTAGTGTAACCTAACTGGTGCTCACATCAGCTGTGTCGCTAACAGGAAGCACCTACATGAGTGCCTTGGAGGTGGGAGGTTTTGTGGGAAGCCTGGCAGCAGGCTTCATCTCAGACAGAGCTGTAGCTCGGGTGAGTAACACAAATTATGTGGGTTATTTTTTCAGTGTCAGTCTTTTAAAAGCCTTTATTTACCTTTCCACAGCAAGGCTTAAGCACCCACGGCAACCCTCGTCATGCTTTGTTAATTCTCATGATGGCTGGCATGTACGTGTCCATGTACCTTTTCAGAGTGACCATCACCCCTGAAATCCCAAAGGTAATCCTATTGCCTGTCTTTATTGTGTGCAATTCACATGTAGGTTATATCCTACTAACTGTAAAGGCTTCTCTGTCTCCATAGGAAGCTCCCCTTTGGGTCGAAGTCCTTCATCCTGTGTCTGTACTTATTGGTGTGTCAGAAAAAGAGGTATGAATGACATTTTCAAACAAAAATTAATATATTGTGGGTTAAATTGTGTGCAGTATTTATTTTAAAATGCATGAATGGAGTAAAAATTAGCCTCATAATATGTATTATACATATGATTTATGTGCAGAACAGTTCAGATGCTTGCAAGTATTGTATGTGTTAATATTCATATGTATTAATCTTCATAACATTTTTTACCCTCAACCATCACAGATACTTTCTTTTTTTAATTTTAAAAGCTTCCTGTGCATGCAAATGTTTCTATACATGTTCTGATGCACACATGTCAGACTCTTCAGTCAATAACAGATCACACACATGGTTTCCTGCAACCTCGAAACTATAGATAACAAATCTGACAAAATAGAAACTAACGTTTCTCTACCAACTTGTAATAGTTTATAATAAGATCAGTGTTTATATTCTAGTGTAGATTTGCAGTTGTTAAAGGCAGTTTCTGTAAAACAAAGCACAGTTTGCATTAATGAACTGAAACCTAATAGAACAACTTTGATTTCTACAGACAGGATACCTGAATCTGAATCACTGTAACATCATCAATCGTGTTAGCCAAGCTGCTGTTCATGTTGGTAGCTGTTCACAGATCCACAGTAATTAGGACTGCAGTACTGGCTGCACTGCAAGATGATGCAACACACTAAACAACTGTCAGATTCATCTGTATGGATTAGTTGCATGACCCCAAAGTTAGTTGCAAATCATATCACACATGCATAAAGGATGTAATGCACATTTCCAACAGTAATGGGACTAAATTGACTCTAGCAATAACTGCTTTCATGTTTTCTTGTTGCTATGGACAGATTTGGATCCTTTTCCTTGGTGCCGTGTTTGGATTTTCTTCATATGGACCAATTGCCTTGTTTGGAGTGATAGCAAGTGAATGTGCTCCTTCCAACTTTTGTGGAACGTCTCACGCTGTCGTAGCTCTTATGGCTAACGGTAAGCTGCAAACTCGATGATCAGAACACGAGTCGGTCTGTTTGCTTTTACCTGATGAAGCTTTCTGTCTGCCTCAGTGGGAGCTTTCATGGCGGGGCTTCCCTTCAGCACCATTGCCAAACAGCACAGCTGGGACATGGCCTTCTGGGTAGCAGAGGTGTTAATGGGCATCGCCACTGTTGGGTTCTTCCTCATGCGTAACATGCGCACCAAAATGGGACGGATCGCTGAGAAACAGGACTAACAACGCCTACGTAAAAAGATCCTGCAGATGGATCAAACTGGAGCTGCTTTGAAGAATAAAACGACCCTTAAATGCGTGATAACGTTGATATTTTCTCCTATTAATTAGTCCGTAGGGTGGCTGTTACTGGATCACTGTATTTTCCCAGTGAGGTATTCAAAGTCGCACCAGATCATGATGGTTAATCACCTGATTGTATTTTAATTCTTCCACTTATTTCAAGACGTTTCTCATCTGGAGACTTTTTCTAAAGAAGAAAACACATTTAAGTCTTTAAAGGACAGATTGTCTTTTTTAAATTGTGCTGCTGATTCTGCCTTCAGTGGAGGTGAATTATGGATCGTTTCATCTAAACTGTGTCACTAGATTGTCTGTGTATATGTTACAAGATGCACACTACATTATGTTTATACCTTAAGTATTTGTATAAACTTACAACATCTTACAATACTAATGTCACTTACATGAAATACTTGAACACTTTATTTTTGTACATGGTTGGGAACTTTCTGGAACTGTAAGCTTTTCTGAATCTACACATTTTTACCTACAAATATTCGCTACACGAAGGTCGATAATGTCTGTAGTCATGGTGTATTCATTTATCATACAATAGACTTGAAAGAATGAAAATGAGCCAATAAATGTCAAGTTCACTTGGTTTTGTTTGTTTGTTTGTTTATTGGCTAGCAACATTTGTGCTTTATGTTTCCAAAATGAAATAGTGCCACAAAAAAGGCCCAGAAGCAGCAAGAAAGTACCATTTGTAATAATCAATAGCTGAATTGAGATTAGTTTTAAATGAGGAGCCATTTTCTAAATTTTTGTTCCTGTGTGCTGGAATAATTTTTCATTCCATAAAGGAAAAAAAATGTGTTCAGTCACAGCAAACATTAGCTTCCTACATCTGTGGGCGCTCCTCCAAAGCAGGGAATAGGCAGGATGCTGGTGGGATTTAAAGCTGATCCATGATCCATCCTATCGACCTCCAAGCTCATAAACCAGTCTGCATCCTACATGGCTATGTGAGGACTGGATTTAGCTGGGTCGGCTCTTCACTGACTGGTGGTTATCATCGGTGGTGGCAGTTCACTCCAGACTTTGACTCTGTTTTATTCAGTCACTGTCCAATCATCCCTGAAAGTATCCACCAAGTACTCCAGATCCGGTGTATCCAAAGGATACACACGATGTCAATCAATACTATAGCTTGCCCCACAGAACAAAGGCATAGCAGTACATAAGGGTTAATAACTCTTATGCAACAATGCAGAACAGGTGCGATTGTCCCTTGCAAATATTTCTTTACCACTGTTTTTGCAAAGACCACCTTATATCTGGTATTCTGGATTGCGCTGCTAAGTGTCTCGATGGAGACCTGGGGGAGGTGGAGTCACAGTGCTGGTTAACCAGCGTTGGTGACATCCTGGACGTGTCGCTGTTGGGGAGAGGATCTGCACGGGAGACGTGGAACTGCTAGTTTTTATCAGCTGCTCCACCAGAGAGGACCCATCGTTCAGAGACAGCCTGTCATTGGAGAGACTGTTAAAACCTGGTC
>JBAMHV010000016.1:1000771-1019467 GCA_037177535.1 Pseudomugil gertrudae | reverse complement strand
CAACCAGAAAATTATCAGACAGGTTTAACTGATTTCATGCCAGGCCCAATAAAAAAAAGTGTTCCTTTAATTTTTGTGAGCAGTGTACATTAAACAATGCATTTCATTAGATCTGGAGAGTAGGAACACTGACTTGCATGTGAAAAGGGCCTGGTGGACAGTTAAAGAAAAATAAAATCTGCCATAAGAGGATAAATGTCTTCATTTGATGTCCAACAGAAGTGAAAAGCTGGATGTAAATTTCAACCTGCATGAAAAAATGTCCTTTTCTTCCATTATGCTGCTTGACAATGCCAGAACTTTTATAATAATAATCTTTTATAATAATACAATTGATTTTAAGATTATTTTATTAGTTTTAAAACACTAAAAGGTTTAAAGCACTGGTATTTCTCTGACTTACTTTTAGTTTTTGAGTTTAAGCTTGAGCAGCGAACTAAATTTAAAAGCATCTTATTGTTTTTATGTTTCTTGCCCACCTGAGGACCTAAGTTTCAGCTGGAAGAGTTGATATTTCTTTTAAAAAGCTCAAGAATCCCCTTTAAATAAAGTTTTTAATTAAATTTATTTTAGTTTCCATATTTGGTGTCTTGCTTACATTTAGCTCATATTCCTGTGTTAAATTTAGTGTTACACAAGTATTTTGTAGTTTCTTTAGTTCCTAATGTATCAATGATTTGGACATTTGTTTATTTGTTTTTGTATACCAGTTTTCCTTTCCACTTGTCTTGTTTCCTATTTGCTCATATTTTATTTCACATATTTATAACTTGTCCTGATACCATGTAACGGGTCCTTTAAAGTCCTCCTTTACATGCTGCTGAGTCTTGTGCAAGCTGATGTTGAATATGCTCTATAAGTCATTCAGTGACCTGTATTATTATATTATTATAGATTAACTCATGAAATTATTATTATTTTGGATGGAAAAATGCTGACTAGTCATTGTCATGTGGTAGAAACCGGAAAGCAAAGTAGGAAAGAAACAGAAGCTATGAAGTGAAGCTGTCCATGGTGCTGAAACTCTCCATTGCTTTGCATGATTACTTTTAAAGACACTTCCTTCCACTACAAGCATCATTTCAGTTATTATAACATTACCTGGGAAAGACATACTCTACGTAAACTGAAAAATGACTCATAATACAGAAAAAAAGGTATAAGAGCAACATCTTGGTCATAAAAGATTAAAACCTCTGGAGTGTTGCGCATCTGATGGCTTTAGTTTCCATACTTAAGCAGTTTCTTTCTGTAGGAATCACAGTGAAGGTACATATAAGATATGGCATACATGTAAAAACAGTGTATTCTGCATATTGAGTGTTAGCACCTTGCTTAAAAGTTGTTTGTGTTGATTTTTGTTAAGCTGTTGTCATGGCGATGTATAGGACTCTGGTTCATAAGCATTATGCTTTATTCAGTGCAACGTTTAAGATCTTCATCTGTCCGTATGACATCATGAAGTTGAAAAAAATTCAGACTCAACATATAAAATAGTTGGAAAATCACCTTCAATCTTATTTGACACAATAAGTGTATTTTCTAAGAATCTTTGTCTCAATGAGCCACATTTCACCTGAGTTAACTTCACACACTTTAACATTGAATTAAATGTTTATTATGTAACTTTTCTAATTATCAAGCTTTAAAAAGTTTAACCCAGTGTGCAGAATGAAACAGCAAACTACCAACTGAATTTTATTGGTTTAACAATCATTACAGATACATCTATGAACAAATGAAAGGGCACACTCGCAGGTGATATGGAAAGAACCCACATGGAAACCTCTGCTGTTTGCAGCTGACAATTCAACTAAACGCTGTTTGTTTTCCAGCCTTTAGGAAGCCAGTCTCAGCAGATTGACTTGTTTAATTAACTAATTCCATCCTTAAAAAGTACCATTACACGCTGCAAATAGGAAGATTGAAAACTCTTTTCACAGCAGCTATACAAATTTATTGTGACGCTATCACACAACAGACAACCAACACATGCAATGCACAGTTCTGAATTGGTGAGCTCCAGTACTAGGGATTTTAGATTTACTGATCAGATTTGTCAGAAAACTGCATGAATACAAGAGGTAACAAATAGGAAAAAAGCTTACAAACATTCTAACACTGTTCTTCAATATAAACAAGAAAACAATGAGTTGCACCGTGACATTTTTCTCCCCCCATCCCCAAACAGACTACACACACACACGCACACACACACACTGTCCCTTATAAAAGCATATGGAATGTATTCCACACAGGTTAGCTCTTCCGGTTGTTGCCCCTGCTCCCATGTTTAATGCGCTAACCAACCAACCCCCCTCCCCCCACTCCTTCACATTTAAAACTTAAATCCACTGACAGTAACGACAATTATAGCAAATTTCAACACAATGCAAAGTTGTTCTGATGAATTTTTCCCATGTCCAAATGTACTTTTTTTCCAATAAAAAAAAGTCTTCTCTACAATCAAACTACTAAAAAACCTGTATTTAGAAAATAGTTGATAAAAATATTCCCCTGAATTGTACAAGAAAAGAGGTACAGGGAGCACTGGTAAAAGACAGGGTTTGAGTGATGTTATTCTGCTGCCTCATCCTTTTCGTCAGCCCCGTCTGTAGCGGGCGCCTGGAACACAAAATGCAAACATGAGTAAATATTTTATTTATTTATTTACAACGCTTGCATATGATGTTGAGACGCTTACGTCTTCCTCAGCTTTGGCTTCGCCGTTCTCAGCAGGGGCCTCTGGTGCTTTCTCCTCAGGCTTGGCCTTCTCCACCTCCTTAGCTTTCTTCGGCTTGGCAGGTGCCTTCTGACAATAGAAACAAGTCTCATTAGCAACAGTTCAGATAAATTGAGTCAATCAAATACAGTAAGAAGATCCTACCTTTGGCTTGGGTTTGGGTTCTGCCTTTGCGGGTTCAGGTCTCTGTCGAGAAGAAGAACTTTTAATAAAATATCAGCTTTAAACAGTCCTATTAGTTTATTGATAACAAGTCTGGGTTTTATACTTACATCTTTCAACCTGAGGGATCTTCTTTTGGGCTGCAATGAGTGAAAAGACAGGGTGAAAACTTGTATATTATGTAAATAAGCTGCTAAGAGGACAAAGGGGTTACTACTGACCCCTGGTGGGTAAGTTACTTAACTGTTTCAGTATTTTTAAACACAAATATTAAAAATAAGTAGCTGTGATCCTTACCGCTGAGTCACCTCCAGCAGCTCCCTGTGACAAAAGAAAAAGTAGAAAGAGGATGTTAATATTAAGGAGACTGCTGTAATTTATTGCATAGTGGAAGGCTTCAGTGAGGGTAATCATGTAACTCAAAGTGGGCGTTCAACTGTGATTAAACTTAGATAAACCCTTTAATCAGATAAAATATAATAAATTAAATCAAAGTACAAATATTTGAGCTTTTTAAAATATAAAAATGTTCAAAATAAAAAAGTAAGGTACTTTCACAAGGTTTATTGCTATATAAAGTCTAACAGGGTTGTGATAAGTAGGACAGCATTATGCATTTCCAAAAGCCGCCACATGGTGGTGCTCTACCGGCTCCTGCTACCAGTGTGCCTACAGTACAACCCGGTGGAGGGGGGAGCGGACTCCGCCTCCTCACGCATCCATTCATTGGTAATAAATGGGACTGCCAGTGTACAGAGGGGAAAAAAGGAAAAACCTGAACGACATAAACGCTGTTCCCGCCATGAATTTGAAAAACAACCACTCCGAGATGCTCTCTGTCGGTCTGCTAGCAGAATATACCAGAACCCCCAGCAACAGGAGCAGCGCTGTGCTGACGGAGGTTCGCCATTGCATAACCTATAACTGGCCTGAGCCGACTGCGCTAACACGACGAATACCTTCCAACAAATGCATTTTAACCTTTGAAATTAAAGCAACCTAACACCAACAGATACACCCACTGAAAACAACATTTATTATGGTTTTTCTCCTTTTCACAGTTACTTAAATTAAATTAGTTACGAATGAAGAGATAAAAATTGAATAAAGAAGTGTTTGATTAATAGAAAAACAACCACGGTAATCAAGCAAACAGTGTTCGAAAGAGACTATGTTAAATTAGGATTTTAAGAGACGTTTTCACTGAGAGAAACTTCAGTATCCAGCGTGACGACCCCCACAGAAAACAATCGATATGCCGCCAACTTTCTCTGAAGAAAAAGCATCCAGCAACACAGAAACCGAGCCCACTGTGTCCGAAAGCTACATGCAAACGTACCACAGCACGACTGCACTTGTGCATTTCACTTCTGTGGTCATTAAAAAGCGAAATCGTGTGGCACAGCGAAAAACCACTTTGCACAAAGATAATCACTGCACGGAGGAGGAACACAAACAATCTGCCACACAAACTCAACTCCTGGCTTCGAGGAACAGCTTTGTTGACATTCTCTTCGTGCACAAATCGGACATTTGTATAAACATTTTAACAACTCTGGACGTAAACTATAACAAGCTTAATTTACAATTGCAGTTGTGTGTTATAAAACCCGTATTACTGATTGGAGGAAAGACATGTCTACTCACTTTGCTCCTTTTAGGCATGGTTGGTTTGTAAGGGTGTTTTGTTAAATTTAAAAAAAAAGGGAAAAAGAGCCGAATGATACTAAATACAGGAGAAAATACAGTGGTATATTCTTGATAAAGCTGTGCGAATACAGTCTAATACAGCGCAGCGAGACGTTAATGTTCCATTGGAAGAAAAACTAGCTCAAACCGGATTGGATTCTCCCCCTCCCTCCCTACACAAACGCTTATACTTCCTGCGTGATTGACGGCGCTACGCCCCGCCTTCTCTACGTTGTGATTGGACAATTCGCTGAGCAACAACACATTTTCAAATCTGTGCCTTTACCTGTGTGGACACGTCACATGCCAATCAACAAACATTGCTAGCTATTTGTCTCCGTGTGCAGCCATCTGCTATAACAAGGCAAAATTATTAAAGCTTCATTCCACTTCGTCGAGAAATGCTTTCTCTTCTACCTTTGTCTCAGACGGTTTATCTTCATAGTTATGTAATGCATTTATACATATATAAAACAAATATAAATACACATGCTACATAAATATTTTCTATTTTTAAAGCCAGCGTTTAAAAAGATGTGTGATTTGTAAGGCGTGTGTGCTGCCCTGGGCGAGAGCTTGAGCAAGCCATTCAGTTGGGAAAATGGCGACACGATGCGTGTTGGTACAGTTCCTTGAACGTGTATGTGCTCTTGCGCAACGTCCCCTGCATTAACACGGTCCAAGCATGACTTTACTGGAAACAAGTGTTTTCTTTATGTTGAACTCATTTCTTTATTATCATCAACATTATTTTGCCCTTGTTTTGAGTCAACAACACCACCTTTGTGATTTATATCTTCACTGCCTTTTTGTTGACTGCCTTCATTCAGTATGCTTTAGTTGACATGGTGTAATATAACTATTATTTTTGCCTGTTAACCATTTCTTATCAATTTTATCAACAATTTCACTATATTTTTTTACTAAAAAGCATAAATTATTTAATAATTAAATATTACCTGTTGTCTTCTTATTGAGACACAATATTAAGAAGAAATTATACAACGGGTAACTATTATTTCTAGCAATATGTATAGATATATTTACGTTTTATTAATTCTTACTGCCTGTGGTCCACTGCTTTGTATAAAATACACATTCATTACATATTATGAAGTGCAATTTCATGCACTGTTGTAATCATCAACAGTTTGACGATTAACAAGATTCTTGTTTAATTTGTTATTTTATTTACTTTGGGCCCATGTTACACTCCATGTTTCCAGTACAGCATGCTTTAAAGCTGGGTTATCAATAAGTGGGGCATTGATTTTATTTTGATGCAGTAGTTATACAGACATATGCTGTACTTGTGGGTGCTTACGTTGTGTTTGACTGCACCACTTTCACCCAAAAGGTTTGACAATGAAACTAGAGTTTTGCAAAAACATTCTGAACTTCATACGATTGTGTTCATTTATAAATCCTTTCTTATCTTTAGTAGTTTTATTAAGGTGATGACATCAGTTGTTTGTGACCCTGCTCCACTAAACAGCTCAGTTTGGTTTATTTTGTCAGCTCTTGGTTAAAAACGGTGTTAAGGAAGTGAAAAAAACTGAAAACCGCTTGTTGTTAGAATCGTTTTATTCTTGCTTGATAGCGGATCTCTGTGTTTTTTAATTTGCTTTGGGGTTTGTGATATTTTTGCTTCATAATTCCTCTACCGGTTTCAGTAGGCGTCTGCCTGGGCGTGCAGGCATGCTTGTTTAGCTACTACAGTGTAGCATGAATGCAGCACTATGCTAACAATGTTCTGGATGTTTCATTTTCACTTCAACCAGGAAGAGGCAACAAATTGCTAATATCAATAGAAAAGTGTGATTCGCCAGACTTCAGGTGGCTTTGTGTTCCACATCGGACCATTTCAATGAGTCTGGATGAACTGGCTGAACCTGAATCTTTTTCTCTGTGGGGTAAAATTTTGTGTCACAGTTTGTGTTTGTGTTTACTGACTAAGGTTTGTCTTCTGTCTTCCTCTTACAAGGGAGTTTTCATTCCCACTGTCGCCTATTGCTTGCTCAGGCTGGGGATTGCATCAAAGTCAAGTTTTGATGCAATCTTACGGTTTCCCTTATCTAGGCTATTTGATGAATTGGCTCAATTAAGATGTGAAGCGCCCTGAGATGATACTGTCATAAAGTGGCGCTAAATAAATAAAGTTGAATTGAATAGAAGGTTTTCAGAGGTGCTGCTGAGTCTGTATGTGTGCTGTTTGGAGCTCTGTGGGTCACAGCCATTCAATATGGGTTTTAGGCCTGGTCCTTCTCATCACCCTGCAAAAGTTTTGAATGAATTATGATTGGAAGGTGATGAAAACCAAAAAAAAAAAAAAAATGCAAATACATGTTAGTGTTAGTTTGGAAAGTTTTTTTTTTTGTTGTTTATTGCTGTGATGTCAGCCTGGTTTGCATGCACCCTGCATCTCGCCATGCGACAGCTGACATTGCTCCAACAACAGGAGGACACAAATGCACCTGCAACACCTGCTGTTTTAAATAATGATTCTTTAAAAAATGTTGATGCAACATGTGCATCAATCCAGGTTTGAATGAATTCACAACCTTTTCCTCTTTTTCTACCTAAAATGGTTTGCTTTTTATTTACTACATTATAGATGATAAAGCTCAATAATAGTAACGTTGTTGTATGTGAACAGTGTAAAGAGGTCAACTCTGTGATAAAAAAAATCACTTTTAGCAAAGACAGAAAACAGTTCTTTATTAATTATAAACTCAGAATAGAGAATATAAAGCTGTAAGGCTTTATGAAGTCATTTGGCCTTGCATGCAACATTTACCCATGCATGTAGCATTTAGTCATGCATACAGCTTCTGACCCTACATGAAGCTGATCATTTACCCTTCATCTAACCTTGCATACAGCATTTGGCCATGCATGTAGCAATTAGTTATACATGCAGCCTTTTACATGCAACATCTGATCATGTATGCAGCAATTAGTCATGCATGCAGCATCTGGCCATACATACTGTTTGAAATCATACATGCAGCATCTTCACATACATGCAACTACTGGTTATGCATGCAGCAACTGGTCATTCATGCAGCATCTAGTCATGTATGCAGCACATGTATCTTCTGATAGGGAGTGTAAATATATGTCACTCAATTTTGAATTTAGTTTTAAGTCACTATTTTAATAATGAATGTTAATTCTTAAATCTTAAAAATCTGATAAGACCTGGGCCCTGTAATGGACTGGTGAACTGTCCAGCCTGTACCTTGCTCTTGTATCTCTCCCTGATAGTAGCTGGATAAGCTCTACTTCTGTCCCATGCAACCCTGCATAGAACTAGACACAACCAATGGATGGAAAGATATATTTATTTGGCGCTGAGAATTAGAATTATTGTAGATGGAACATTAGACACTTTTCACATAGTTTAGAATAAAAATGGTGTCTGAAGGTATAGATTCAGGATCTGCTGGTAGAAAAAGATGCCCCCTGACCTAAGACTACAATATGGCAAGTCTATCAACTTGAGGTACTGTATACAAGTATATTTATTATTGGCTTCAAATATCATTAGACTCAAACAGCTTTTGATCACCATTGAATTTAATGCAACCAAAGGAGACGCATAGGCCTACGGTAATCAGAATCTTCCTGGTCTGCAACCAATGAATCAGGAAGCAATTTGCAAAGTAGTTGCAGTTGTGTCTTGTACAACTGGCTTAAATGATAATTAGCATTTTTTTAAAGAAATGCCCTGCAGCTCTCTGTGGGAGCCTCTCTGTAAAGACACGACAAAGGGAGGGGCAAAGACATTAGGTAGATCATAGATAACAATGCTGTTGTGTTGCAAACGGAGCCCTTCCATCACAGCTGCTGCTGTCCTTTCCCTCCCATTTGGTCCCTCTTGCTTTCCCTCCGGAGTCTACAGAAAACTGCAGGGAACCAGACCGCAGACCATCATGCAGGAGATTGCTAATGAGGATGGAGTAATGCAGTGATGTAGTACGACTAATGCTCTTTGTTTTTCAGGTTCACATAGCAAATCAGCTTGATTCAAAGAAAGAGTAACATAAGTCTGAGTTCTCATCTAGATGTACAACCTTGGCATAATCCCCAGGGGAGTGTGACAGGATGAAGGTAAAGGTGACCTCATCCAAAGCCTCTTTGACCGAGGGCAACGTCTGCATTTATCTTCTTCACTCGCTCCGAGAACGTGGTTTGTGACTAAATCCTGCAGACAAGGAGCTGGTGAGAGTGAGCAACATGTTGTTAACAAACACACTGGGGTTTTTCTCCTCTGCTGACCTGTTAAACAGTCGTTTGAGCGTTACGGGTGTGACGGAGAAGAGTGTCAACGGGTCAGCTGGCTATAAGGAAAAGCTTAGTCTCTCCCTCTCCCTGTTACTAAGTGGATTTCTCCCATGCATGGCCGCCTCTCCATATGGAGCAGCAGTTAAAAGACATAAAATATCATTCTGAGTAAGAGGAGCTTCTGCACCACCAGGGTCCACAGCATGAACCCACATGGACAAAAAGGATTGTTATACACACTTAAAAGCATCTGCTCAGGCCTTTTGTGCTATAAGTAACCCCAGGTCATTACTGTTTATTAGTTTACTGTCTGAGAGTTTGTAAGAAAACAAATTATGAACTTTTTTCTCAGAGAAAAATATCTTATTAAAGCAGTATTATTATATGTATGCATTAAAAGTGATAATAAAATAGTTCTAAATGAAACAATAAATGTTGTATTTGTCCATTCAGCCATCAGTGCAGCATGTAGCAAGCTTGTGACCCGTCTTTAACACAGTCATTTACATGTGAGAGAGGGCGGAGGCTCGCCCCGGTGGCAACGTGGCCTAATAAGCTCAGTAACAATAAATCTTAGTCGGCTTTAACCATTGATTAGCCAACAGCTGACACAACAGAAACATTTCCAACAATAGCATGCTCTGAAGACATGCAGGGTTTTTTGTGAGGAAAGTGTACCTTGTTGATTCGCATCATGTTGTCTTTTCTGAGATAAGGGAGCAATTGGGTGGAACTAATGTGTGATTGCACACAGTACAGTGGAAACAATAGGATGGTTAAGTAAAGCAGCCGGTGAGCGTGTGTGATACGTTATGACTGATGATCCCTGACAGAGAGGCTCTGGTGGCAGAGGGGGCCTCCAAATTACTTCCATTGCTGGCCTTGTGCAGGGGGATCAGAGCACTGACCCTCCCCCACTATCTTCTTCCTGTTTTTCATGGTTGTCTGCCTGCTTCTGCCTATACAATACTAGTAGTGTCTGGAGACATTCCAGTTTGTACTATACCGCTACCCTCATAAAATGGCGACTGTGGGCCAGAGGAGCCTTTAACCTGAGCAGTGAAGGGCAGATTGCATTGCTTCCCAGCTGCACTGTCTGGGATGTGCTGATCAGGCTGCTGCAGGATGGAGCAAGGGAACACGTTAACTGGCAATTAGATATCTTTTTTTTTAAAAACAGTTTTGCATAAATATAACATTTATCCTAGAATTAGAAAATGTTTTAAATGCCTTAAAATAACTGAACTGCTAAAAACAAACAAACAAACAAACAAAAGCCATCTGCAGATACGGTTAAAAGTTAACAAGTAAGTAAGAGGTGTTTGTAGGGACCTTCAAAATACGTGTGGTTGTTTAGAAGAGAAATAAATCCTACTGTGACATCTGGTGGTCGATGTGGAAACATCCGGTAGGTTTTATAGCTGCTTGGAGCAGGGGTGTCCTGGGGCCTTATTTAGAAAACTGGCTTAGCAAAGATTATTACAGGTGGTAAAAAAAAAATCCTGATGCCTGTTTCTGTTTTATATATCAGGATAAACACTAAATGTAGAGCATGTCTTGTCATGTCTTTATGTTGGCCAAAGGTCAGGTGAACGCCCATGATAAATATGCATTGCTCTCATAATGGCTCTGCAGGGAAAGAGGAAAAAAGGAGGAATTCTCTGTAAAATGTAAAATATTTTATTTAATGGACACGTGACGGACATCACCTGTGCCAGGAAGCAGAGGAGAGTCAGCAGGTGACATATGCTGTCAACCCGTAGCATCAGTCCACTGGACAGTTTCAGAAAGTAAAAACAAATGGCCAGACAATGTGAAGGGTATTAAAAGCATCGTCGTCCACAAGGGGCGCATGCGCGCGACGGAGGAAGCTCACTGCTCACTCCCACAGATTATGGTCGAGTCCAGATACGTTGGAACCAAATGGTGCAGGTGATTTATTCCTTTGTTGCAGATTATAAAACAAACCCGTGCAGACATAAATGAGACGTCTCGGACTCCAGTTTATTTACTGGTAAACATTGCAGTTCCTGTGTGTCCCTGCAGAGTTTGCGGTTCTGCAGCTGTGGTCTCTGCCACTGGAAGACATTTAAATCACTAGTACATACTATTCATTTAAAATATAAACAAAATAAAGGCTAATTAGATTTGTTAAATTCCATATAGAAGAAGAAAACTCATCATATAGCTATATATAAATGCAATTGGTACAAAAATATGAGAAAGGAAGTATTGGAGCATTAGATTGAGTCCTTGTCACCCCCTAGTGGCAGAAACCATTCATTACAGAGGTCCCGATCATGTGTTCAATTAAACTTTAATTAAAAAAATTTAAACAAAAAAGTCCATATACGGTGACAAAATAAAAAGAGCAACATAATTAATAAATGATAATAAATTGCACACAAAAGCTCAGGGAAATATAATACCGAAGAGGAACAAAACAAAAACACACAAACAAAACAAAGACAGGGAAACATCCTTCGATCTGAAATATTTGGAAAATTCTGTGAAAGCTTTAACAGCTTTTTTATGAATAAGATGATTTATAGTATAAATATATTGATACTATTTGTTCCTAGGCTTGTTATAAACATGTTTTTTAGTTTCTTATGTCTAAAGAAAATGTCAAACAGTGCAGAAAACAATTTGCAATGTTTCATGAAATGAATAGTTAATCCTTTTGGATGAAAGCATCTTTTTTTTTTTTCCTGTGACGACACCGGCACCACCTCACCTCTCTGTTCTGCCATCAGGTGAAGACGCTTGGCTTGTCTCTTTATTCAGTGACAAGCAGGCAGAGCAGATAAGAGCTGACTTTCAGATACTCTGCTTGAACTTTGCCCTCTGTGGCAGTTTCTCTGCTACAGGTGGAGTCCAGCGCTCACCTGCAGTTGTCAGGAAATGAAGATTAGATCCAGCCAGCAGGCCACGGTACGAGCTGCCACACAGTAAGTTCATTTAAAGAATTGTGAGGATCAATAATACGTGATGTGATTATATATATTAATAATAATATATGTAAAAACATTGGGGAAAAAAAGCTTATATCACATTTAAACAGGTTTATTTCCACAGCAGGAAGTACCAGCATGTGAGTGGAACGGATGAAACAGGACATTACGGCTGCTTCTTACTTTTGTGTTAATAATTTAATGCTATGATAAAAAGTGTTCTTTCACAAGACTTAATAATAATATGAGTAATTTATTTACTTTTGTAATTAACTGAAGACATTGAAAATGTGGAGGAATGTTTTTAGATCTTATTAACTAATCTCAAAGATTTTTCTCTTATTTTTTTAATCCAGATTTTTCTAAGACTGAATAATTCAGATGTTTATATTTGTCTTAATATTTGATCTGTTTACATGATGATGAGAGATGCCTTTTTAAAGGTTTAGAGACATAATCCCAGATATTTAGCAGATATCTTTAATAATTAATACGGTTTCTCTCATTTTCAGATAAAACTACAGTAGCATGACTGTTTCCTGGAAATCACGGCTTAGTCTTTCCTACATCCTCCCGCTACTGTGTGCTGGTCAGTATTTGTCTCTTTAATCTGTGGGTTGGATTCTTTATTTACAATTAAATATTCAGACTTCATATCAAGAACTTAAAGAAAAAAAAGGTAATAAATAAATTACCGACATGCATGTTCCCTACACCCGGTTAGGGCATGTCTGATGTGCATACAGGTTACTGATACCTGCGTCCTGGCTTCAGGATCTGAAAACAAAACAAAACATAAAAAACCCTGTTGAACTATATACAAATGAAAATAAATAAAATCAATGTCTTGTTAGAGGAGGTTATCTTGACACAAGAAACTATTTTCATTTCAATTCTTTCCATTTCTGTTATGTGTTCTCAAAAAAGTATCATCCTGCATTTATTTAGGGATGCTTTTGGAAATGTAGCATGAACAGAGTGTTCAGTGAGAGGCTTGTTCAGGTCCGATGTAGGACTGAGAGGTACAGAAGATCGTCCCTTCCAGCAGCATCAGCCTTAAGAACAAAACCCATAATTCATTATTTTTGTATTTAAAAAAGAAAAGAAAACCCTAGTACTGTTTTGAATTTCCCTCTGGGATTAATAAAGTATTTTTAATTTCTTTAACACAATTCTCTGAAACTCCATAACAAGAGACATAAAACTAGATGGTACGGGGCTTTCTCTGTAGTCGGTTCCAGACGTGCTCCTCCACATCCAAACTGCCCCTCAGTAGAGTGCTTTAAGCCCTAAAGGCCATTTTATTCTTTTATTCTTATTATTTTATTCTTTGGCATTTAATACTGTGAGTTGTGTGTTCCTCTGTGTCTTTTTATTTGTTTCATTTGTTCTTTTTAATGATTTTATTTACATTTTTCTTTATTTGAAATAGTTTTACTTTATATTGTTTGACTATTGTTTATTATTTAGTGATATTTGACTTTGTGCAGCATTTTGGAGACATATGGTTGTTCAAAATGTGCTTCATAAATAAGGTGGATTTAATTATCATCTGCTTTGGTGACATCTCTCAAAATGAACAGCAGCAATGTTAATTTTATTAATACCAGGACGCTGGCTCAATGACAATAAAAGTATATCTCATCTCATCATAACGGTCAATACCCAAAGAAATAATAGTATTCATTTATTGTGTGAGTGTAAATGTGTGTAAAATGTAAATCATATATATTCTGTGTCATGTTTTCAGTCACGCTACAAAAACAGTAACATGTAGCGTTACTGTGATTATTTTAAATGGCTGTACATCCAGTGTGTTCTGCTGTCGGCCATTTTCAGGTCGTGTCTCCAAGATCCGATCGTTTTGTTTCCATAAACACGTACAGGTCAGACTGCCACAATGAAAACATGACGAGGCAATTTGAGTACCTTGTAGGGAAAGGACCTTTTGTTTCACTGGGAGAAAGACATCAAAGGAAGGCAAAGAGCATTTATGTTTTAGTGAGTGGTTTGCATTTACAAGTTATTCCCTCCGTTCTGAAGTTTGTACTAATTGTTTTGATAGTTGCACTAACTTGTGCAAATGTTGACTTGCTGAGAAAAACTGTAACATGCAGAAAGACATTAAATGCATTCATTAACATACATAAATGACATTTTAAATGCAGTGGATGATGGGTTTTTAATGCAAGGAAATTAATTAGCTCTGACTCCATTGAAGTGCTTGTGGCCAAGGAGCGGTCAAACCCTAAACCTCAGGATGCTTTCATCTAGACTCTGGCAACTATTCACAATGGAGAAATAATTCTTATTTAATAACAACAACAAAAAAAAAAAAACTTCTAAAACTTGGCTTTAATGTTAAATTTTTTAAAGATCAGCTGAAATGTTTTATTTGTTTGAGTTTCAGTCTTGCATAGACCAGCAAACCAAAGCAATTGTCCTTTGTAATGTTTACTCACCTTGAGCAAACTCTCAAGTAGCAAAGCAGCTCTCCTTCCCACTGTGCAGCCCAAGTTTGTATATATCATCCACTGATGCTATTCACTGTCACCATTTTTGTGCATATTCTACCCCTGTTTACGCTCTCATACTGCATTCTTTCACAGCATTTACTTATGTTGTTCTGTCTTGTTAGTCATGTTGGAATTCGCAGCATTTACAGTCTAAATCTGTGAAATGGCATATCTACACAGATGTCTGAGACAACAAATACGGGTTGTTTTGAAAGCATAAGAAGACTGGAGCAATATAGGGCTGTTAATAAAGTAAATAAGAAGCAAACATTAAGTTTCCTATGCTTAATAAAATTCCTTTAAAAAGCCAAACAGATTCATCATGAAACTGTTAAAACAATCAAAGCTTTTTGTGTTTTTACAAAAAAGTAAAAAAAAGTGAAAAAGGAAGCTGGAAACCCTTTAAAATAAGTCATATTTCAAGCACGGTGCATGCATATGTTGATTTATCATCTCCTCTCTGTTTAGTTGTGACACAGGAGATCCAGCTGGAACCACTGAGTGCAACAGTGCTGCGAGGTTCGGATGTACGATTCAATGCCAACGTGCAGGGAAACTGGCAGATCATGACCTGGCAGGCCCGAGGGTTTCTTGTCCTTACCGTCCGCACATCTGGGGAAGTAATCCCATCATCAGAGCAGTTCTCTGCCAGATTCTGCTCCAGTGGTGCCACGGGTTGTGTGGAGTTCACCATACATAATGTCACGCGCAGGGAGACTGGGCCAGTCATCTGCTCTGTGCAAGGAGACTACGTCCCAAAGACGGCACAGCTCAATGTTCAAGGTGGGGTCATTTGCATCCATCAGCCTACCTTATGATGACAGAGAAGTATGCTGTTTGAGATGTAGGGGGAGTCAGTGTGTACAAAACACATCCAGATTAGGAAGTTTCCTTTCCTTTATGGTCTAAGTTGTCTTTTTATACAGCTGTTCTGCCAAATCAAACAAAAGCATCTGAATTTAGAGGTGTCTTCACAGAGTGTACTCTGGAAAGAACTTTAAGTAGTTTCAGGCGAACAAAAATATTTCATTTGAATTTTAAATAAAACAAAAACAATTATAATGGAATCACTTTAAGGAGACTTTGTGGTCTTAGACTGATGCAAATAATTAAAAATGCAGTAAAAGCTGCTAAAAGGAAACACTTTTTATAAAAGTAAGGTTTCTTTTATTAACTAAGTAGTGAACTTAATTTAATTTTACTTAATAAAATATCCAGTTATATCCAGGAATGCCATATTAGATCTGCTGAGAGTTGGAATCATTGTACATGTGCACCATATGTATCCACATTGACTTTTAGCTATTTTGACCCCTAAAGTTCCCCCTAATGAAGCAGGGCTTAAACTTTGTTATAATTTCTTATTCGAGAAGGTGGGTCTAAAACATAAAGAGGAACATGAATAAATCAGTGGTCCAACACAAGGTGGTGCCACAACAAAAGAAACCAGGATGAGGAGGTCTTATTCAGTAAAAGAGAGGACAATAACAGCCAGTCAATCAGAAACCACACAGTCTTCACAAAGGGGTCACACATGTTTTTTCTACCTTTAATAAAAGTACAGAAAGCGTGACTCAAGTAGGAATAAACCATGGTTTGTGTGTTTTAGCTTTAGACTTGTTTCTTATAGTTGTTATTGAAGCAGACTGGTGTATATGGAACTACAACTCCCATGATTCCTTCTTATGCTGGGCTCATTTTGATACACATAACATAATAGTTTGTAACAGCTAACTCAATTTTACTTTTGCAGGCATCTTTTTTAGTGTGATAATGAGTAAATAACCTGCATTTTCTTATTTTTAATACTGATTAAATCCGATGTGTAAACTCCCGCCCAAATGGTAATTTTTCTGTGTAGCATTTCTGGAGTTAACCGGCTAATGCAGGTAAGCTAAAATTCAGTCGCACTGTTAGCATGCCAAAAACCGCGTATGTGCTACACTCTGCTTTCTTACTGCCAGAAAATTGATACCTGTCGATCAATAAGCACACCCCTAATTATACAGAATTCTAAGATTAAGTAAAATCTCAACAGATGAGTTATAAAATAATTAACTCCCTCACAGTTATCAATAAGATAAACTTGACCTTTTAAACCTAAAAGGTTTTTAGTACCAGGCTGTAAACATGTTTATTTTGGCTGTGAATTTGGTCTTTTTTAACATTAGAGTCTTTGAGAATTTGCTTTGTTCTGGAGCCCCTAGTGGAGGTAGGAGGAACTGCTATTTTTGTCACTTCTGCACACGTTTAATTTTTGTCCAACTGAGTCTTTCCCTAGTGTAAAATACATTAATTTAACAAGGTTACTTTCACTGTCATGAAGTCCGATTTTTACATTGTAACTTTACATTTCTCATTTCCATTAGAAGTTGCATATTAAAATGTAAATGTTTTGCCTGCATAGATAATTATTACTTACAGAAAAAGACAACCTGGCATTAATTCCCTGAAACCAGGACTTAACTTAATAACTATCCACTGAGTGTAACTTGTCGTTTGTTTCTGTATTTATTTTGCCAGAAAGTGGGACGGTCAGCATCATGGGAGGTAATGTAACTGTGATGCAGGATCAGCAGGTAGATTTCCAGTGTTTTACAGCAGCTTGGTTCCCCACACCGACTGTCACCTGGAGCAGAAATGGTCAAGCGGTGGACAGCAGCCTGTACAACACCTCCAGCACGGCTGATGGCATTCATTTCAACTCCACCAGTGTCCTGGCATTTAAGGCAGTCAGCAGCACAACGGTCGAATGCTTAGCCTCTGTGGCGGCACTAACAGTCCCGCAATCCAGCTCTGTCTTCATGGTGGTTGGTAAGAAACCCTGCACAACGTTTTACCTTCTGCATATGCAGAAAAACAGCTATCATTTTTCTGATTTATTATAATTAGTATTGGAAATTAAACAGTTAAATAAAGCGAGACAGCAGAAGACTGAACCCAGATATAATAAAAAATATAAAGATAATTGTTTATAATAAATGCAAAATAATAAATGTGGTAAAATACAGGAAAACAAAAGTAAATAATTATTTTCTCCAAAACTGAATAAACTTATATAACTTATTTTTCATTCTTAGCTTTTTGCTGCTTTTTAAAACTTAAAAAAATTTTTTTTTTGTGTTTTTTTTAATGATTTTTTCTTGTCTTTTGATATTTTTTGCTTCTTTTTTTATTAATTCTGCTTTATAATTATTTTGACCAGGAGACTAATGCATGCAGTATTTTTTAAAAATCCAGACACTGTTTACAAACCTCACCCTTTGTGACTAGTTAATAACCCATTAAGTTAATTTAATGAGATTTGCTCTTTAGTATTCCCAGTAAAAATCATATTTTAAGGCCTTTTCACCAAATACACAGTTGAAAATTAAAAGAAATAAAATGTTTCCCAACATTCCCAACAGATGTGAAAGTATAAGTAGTAAAGGGCGAAATGTAAACATCTGGCACATTACTGCTCTACTGGATCAATGATAATAGTTTTTTAACACCTCAGTATTACATTCATATGCATTCATTAGTGGATGCCTTCAGAACAACTAACACCACTAATAGCTCAATACCAGACATGTACATCATAACCCTCGTAAATGAACCTAATCTAATAGAATCAGATTTAACTCGATAAAAAACACATTCAGCATCTGGAGGAAGGCAATTCAATTAGCAGCAGTATGCCGGAGTGTCGAGTTGCAGCTCAGGTGTGCACAGAGAGAGCCTGGATCACATGTTTATAACACAGACATGGAAAAATACATTTCCAAGAGGAAGTGAAGAGTCCGGTTTCACTCCACATCCTGGGAGGGAAAAGTTTTGAGTTTCAACTTTAAAGACACAGAGTGCAGACACTTTATATAAAACAAAGAATATAAAGGAAAAACAATTTCACCTGAACACCTGACTTCATGTCTTAGTAAGAAAGATAGAAGGATCGATACCGAAACAAAGGAAGCTTAAAGGGTAAAGTGCCCAGTGTTTGCAGGGTCTTCACTACACTTCAGTGACCTTAAAGAGGACATATCATGCAAAAACTACTTTTTTAGCCCTTAAATACATGTTTTGTGCACTTTTAAGTGTTTAGGAATGTAGAAAATGTCAATTTATTCCCTCCTGATGCTGTGCATATATATTTATATTTTTGGTCATACTTTTTTGTCTAATTTGCTCTATCACATTTTTTTTTATCTATTACATCACAGTATTTGCTGTGGGTCAACTAAATAAGGTTGTGGACTTCCAGGTAATCAATGTGGTGAATCTGATACGTTGACATTTATAGTAAACTTACCAATAAAATGTTTCTTTGCCGGGAGATTAGCGTATCGCTGCTATCAAGCTACAA
>JBAMHV010000016.1:984930-998732 GCA_037177535.1 Pseudomugil gertrudae | reverse complement strand
TGTGGAGCGATACACACCTCAGAACAGGGTTATAAGGTGTGTGTGGAGCGATACACACCTCAGAACAGGGTTATAAGCTGTGTGTGGACCGACAATAAGAAGGAATTCAGACCAAAGCATTGCTGTTCTACTTTATACAGACAATAAATTAATGATTTAGATGGTAAAAGGATTTAAAAGCATCATATATCTCCTCTGAAGTCTGAATAATTCTTCTTTCCCCTCATTGTTTGTATAAATGCTTGTTTATGTTGACATCTCTTATTTTACCAGTTCCCAAACCCACTGACTGGACAGTGCTGATAGCTGTAGTCTCAACCTTTGGAGGGCTTGCTCTGCTGGTGTTACTAATCCTCGGCATCCTCTTCTGCTACAAACGCAGGAAAGAAAAACGTAAGGCCTATTTTCAAGAAACCAATTAAAAAATCGCAACATATTGATTAATAAACAGGCTACAAATGCAAAAAATGCTGCATTCTGTTATTTCTCCATTAAACAAAATGATAACTAATATGTCATTATAAAATCCTTTTTAGAGCCAAACTATCAGGATGAAATGAAGTAAGAAACCCCCTCTGCTTTTTACTGGTCATTGCATTATGAAATGTGTGTGTGTGTGCTGAATTGATTGCTTGTGAATGTGTGTTTAACAGGAGAGTGAGGACGCAGAGCCAGTCTAGTGCTGCCAAAACAGGTGGACAAAAACAAGGACAAGTCAATCCATCTTTTGTGTCAGAGGGTCAAACAAGTAAGACTAAATGTATAAAAAACATGACTTCAATCAAATGTTACAACACTTTGTGTTGCATTTATGATGTGTATACGTTTATTTAATAACATTTTATATACATATTTACTGCTGAATATATATACATATATACATGGCTGTCGGCTAATGAATGTGCTATTAAAATAAGGTTGACATTGATGTATATTGTATGCTGTTATAATCTGCTCGGGACAGCTCAATAAGTGCTAAAAGTTCAGGTTTAAAAAAAAAGAGAAAAATATGTTAAATATGACTTGATTTAGTTATTATTTACACAACGATACTGAGAGAATAAAGTTTTTAGTCATAGTTTAAAGTCATCTTTAAACGTTTTACTGTCAATCCTGACATCTGTCATGTCACGCAGGTCCTTCTTACACCCACAACATGACCGTGTATGTGTAATATTTATGCTGTCAGTGATGGATTACATATGGTAGATGAGTGGTTGACAAACTTTTCTAGCCGCAACTCCCAAGTTAACAGACATCTGTCTCATACCCCTACAACCACTGGTTAAGCATGTGTTATGCACAATGTGTCATGGTGCAGCAATCCTCTAAATGTAAGGCTTGAAAACCATCATAATCTTCACAAATAAGGAGGAAAAAGTGGAACATGTATCACTGTGACAACACACCATGTGCTGAATCAGCTTCTGATGCTGAGAAAGGGCAAAATGCAGATTTTCTGGACACCCAATGATGAAAATGTTACATGTAAGGCAGGAAAACTATCATAAACAACATAAATTAGTAGGAAAGAGTTATTTCTTTTTGTGGATTCTATTCCCACCTACATGTTCACAATCATCCTCTTGCAGAGACGATGTCTAACTCTGATTTTTAATGATTAACATGATAACCTTAGCGTCCATACATTAATGCATAAAGAATATTTAAGGCAAATCAATCCCTTTGCATTTGTGCACTAATTAAAAAGGAACAAAACAAAACAAAAAACCTAAAAATAAAAGATCTGGATCTGATCAGACCCCCTGAAAACATATTGGCCATGTCGTAGCAGTTTACAGCTCTCTACAGGCTTTGCTCGTACACATCATTTCCAGTTCTGTTTGCATTTTTTATCTGCATAAAGTTTGTTTTTACACCGCGTGTTGCATCAATTAAACTAGTTTTGAAATGCAAAGAGAAAAATTTGGGGTCCTGCATTGAAACATATTTCTGTAATAAAGTTTTAGAAAGTGGACGAGATATGCAGCGTGAAATGGGTCTAATCTTTTACACCTGTATGCATACTGGTAGATGAGATCTTTGGAATCTGTGATAGTGCTGGTGTTTTAACCAACTAAGGCACATAAAAACTAGAGATAAGTAACATTAAATATATCTGTATCTGCACCAAAATACAACTAATCCAGCCTTGCTCCTGTCCTTGTTCCCGCAGGTGCAACTCCCAGTGAACTCACAGACAGTGGCTTTGTTTCCAACATCATAAGGGTAGGTTTGGAATCGTAGTCATACTTCCTCATAATCATGCAAATCCGATGCAAGAAACATGGAAACATTGAATGAAAACACAAATTAGCAACGAAATAAGAAAATTGCAGTCCATAGCAGCACCTGTGTCCAACTGGACTCACAGCAGTCTGAATTATGGTGTCCTTCTTGAACAGAACAAATTAGTGCAGTTATGTGCAAAAACTCTTTTAGGTCACCAAAGACTGAGCAGAGCTGTGCCTCCTGAAATTGTGTCCATTCATAACTGAACATTGACTTTGCATATAAAACACAACTATCTAATGATACTGACATAAATTATATCAATCTGCAGCTATGATTTAGAAATAACATCCATAACACCAGAACAAAGTCATTCACTTTGTTGAATGCAATTCACATACAGTAAGTTATTAAGTCGTTGAAATGAAATAGTGAGGTTGTGCTCATGTTAGTTTTTTTGTGGTTATAGGATGAGCTTCATTTATAGCATGTTACATGAATAATTTTGATGTAATTTCATTTAATCTAAAAATAGCCTAATTTAGAAGAACAGTTTGCAACAAAAAATATGCAGACAGAGAATATTAATATAAGAGAATATTAACATAAACATGATTAACTTGTGGTCATGACTGAACTATGATGTTACTACATGCTATCTTGCTAATGCATGGCTAGATAATATTAAATGTTTAAATATAGGTGGTGACCAGACAAAATGTGAAAGACATGTGAAACCCATAGTTTAACTTATGTTACTGTATGTCTGAAATTTTCATGACTTTAGTTTCTTTGAGCAACAAGTAGGCCATAGATAGCTTTGTGCATTGTAGCTTTATGTAGCGATAGAAATCAGGCTTTATTGGCTGTACTTTTTAAAACATATTGTGTAAGTTGCAAAAAAGCCTCTAGAATACAATTATTCAGAAGTATTTCACAGGCTCCATTACAAAATACAACCAAAGTAGTAATTATACAAAGAGAAATCCATACTTTAGTGCCAGCATGGTTGCTACTTCATACATACAGCTAATAGTGATGAAAAATGGTAATCAAATATTTTTTCCTTTCCTTTTCTTTTCCTATTGACTTTTCTTTTCAGGTGCCTGATATTTTGAACAGCAACCAGGCAAGAAACTCTGTGCCTGAAACAGGCTTCAGGAAACACAGACACATCACCATCGTATAAGCACGACCTAATGTTTGATGGTCTACAGTATGGGTGTGAAATTACAGCATATTAAAGCTTAAGATGGCGGGAACTACTGAACCTGCTGCTGGCTAAGAGGAGGATGAGAAATGTCATGAAAATACCTTTAGATTTGACAACAATTGATTGGTTTCTGAACTGTATATTTTTCCATATAGTGTACATATTTTTATTAAGTATATATAATTTATATGGACTATTAAATGACTGTCTAAACTTTATTTTCTTCTATTGTAAATATAAGCTAATTGTATAAAAAAAATCACTATTGCTTATTGAAATGGAATTGTAATTGCATAAATTGACCATGTGACATAGATGACCTGAGAGGCTCCTCATCTGGATAAGAATCTTATTGTGGGATCAATTAGGTTTGAACAAGGTGCCAACTATAATTTTCCACAGCTAATAAGAGTAACATTAAGAACACAAATTACATAATTTAGGACTAGATATAATGGGACACCTTTTAACAGGCATTGAAAGTGTAATCTGCATTAGAGGAACAAACACCGGATTATCATCCTCACATAATAAAAAAAAAGAAAAGATTTTTTTAAGCTTTTTTCTGTAAAGGGTTAGAAGCGAACCTCCATTTCCCCACTGTGGGACTAATAAATAAGGTTTTCTTATATATCATATATATTATTATTATTATTTTAGGTGTTTTCAAAATTTTGTTCATCTTTTAGAATGTATATTAAAAAGAGAAATGAAGACTAGCGCCCCCTACTGTTACCCATTCTAATGAGTCACAGTTTACTGCAACACCAGCAAGCTATTCAAGCAAATCAAGGCAAGAAAATAGACTATTTTAAAAGGGGAAAAGTTTAAGGAAAAGTATATATTTGATAGTAATTCTTTTCACATTGTGAGTAAAAAATAATATCAGTGAGTAACAAAGTTTTGAGATAAAGAATTTTGTCATAGAATATAAAAAAATTACATTTATTTTCTTTGCTGTCAGGGAGAAACTTTTACTTTAAATATGATTTCTTCTCTCTCTAAAGAGCCTCTCCCGGCAGTTAACAGGTGTGATAATAATCGGTATCAATAAAGTAAAATGATAGTTATTCTCTGTAAGCGTAAACTAGAGCGCCCCCTGCTGGTACATCATTTCTGATGAATCTGTCTCCTAATTAATAATTTGAACTTTGATGACTGAACACTGTAATTTTTGTGAACAGTACAATAACAAAATTAATAAGTTCAACTAGTGGAGGGAAATGATTATTTTAATCTATTAAGACCACACACACACACACAGAGTTATCTTGTCTTCAGACTTGGGGGACATTTACAGGCATTTACATGCAAACTCTGAAAGATAACAACCAAAAGGCAAATGTAATCATTTAAAACTTTTATAGTTACTTCAGAAGCCTCCGTGTTCAAAGTTTAGGGCTGAATTAAAAATGATCTGCAGAGATTTACCTTCTCACAGTGTCCAGTTCAGTAAACATGTCCTCTCTAATGTCTCTTGGCACGTTGAGTCTGGACAAATGATGGGAGTGATTCACACTGGAGCGTTAACATGCTGAGGAGGTTTGTCAGAGTGACTTGATGGGGAGCGAGGCTCTCCACCCTGCAGTAAGAACACTTCAAGTCTGAGAAACCCGACGAGAAATCCGATTACCTGCCTTGTTTATGTCTCTTTACTGGAAATTACATTAATGCCAGTAAGTTCTCTCCCATTTAGTTCCTTTTACATGGATAAAGGAAATGCATAAAGAAGGTCCTCTTCTATTTTCTCTCTCATTTCTCATTCTCGTGTCATGTTGTTGCAATCAATAGACTTAGAGAGAATATTGCAGACAAATAAAAACAGCTCATGTGGTTCCTTGTAGATGTAACAGTCACTATAAACAATCACATTGCAGTGGGATGAATTAATAAAGTAGAAGCAATATTGAAAAGCAATGGAAAGTGTTGCTAAGCCATGTTAGCTTTCATGCTTTCCTAAGCAGTTTCATCATTACATAAGGAATGTCTAGCAAATTATTGACGGGAAGCAGACTTCAATCATCAGACTGACTGGATGGGGAGCTGTGTAAACCCTGCTGGCATCAGCTACTAGCTGGCAGAATGTAATGGACGTTTAATAGTCGCACACGGATGAGATTTAGTTGTGATAACATTGTGAAACATTGGCTGCTACTGTTTTTTAGACTTATTAAAACAACAGTTTTGCTTTCAGAATGAGACGAAACCCCCCCCATCTTGGATGTCTTGTGCAAACATTGTCATGACTGAAAAAATAACTAAATCTATTATTGCTAATACATGAATACAAATTGAAACTACGACTACCTGCTGAAGAAATCAGTGGGCACTGCTTGCTAGTTCTGACACAAAATAATCAGAAACACATTGTATTTTGTTAAAAGCTATTGTTTGTCTCTCTGGGTGGACACATGAGAAGGAGGTTACATCCTGGCAACTCATCCAAGATGTACGTGCCTCTCGTTTGCATTAAGCTGTTTAGAAAATGAATGTGTGACTGTGGTCTGAACAGCCAGGTTGCATTCAACACAAATATGATGTTGCTGATGCGAGACATCGACATATGTGGTGGACGTTATTTGAGTTGTAATGAATGAACTCCAGCACTGTGAAACCACTCCTCTGCTGTTGCATCACACTCTCCCGTGTCTGATGCTGCAGCAGTTGCTGCAAATAAGAACATAACAGAAAAAATTACATTTCTTTCTCCTCTTCATCCTTTTTACCAAAACCTTTTTGTCATTTAATGTTCAGCCTTGTGCAGGTCTCTTCAGGAGCATCAGCTGTCCTCAGACAGATTACACTGAGCATTGAGGCTTGCAGTGTGAATTTAACCTAGCTGGACTCACCTCACTGCTGCATAAATAAAGTTTACTTCCTTTCTGCACAGCTGGAGCTCTGAAATTAGTGTTCTCATGAAAAGCTAGGCTAAGATGCTGCACAATGGAACCAAATTATAGCTGACACACGCTGAAGGTAAAAGACAAAAAAAAAAATAATGCAAGGTTAGGTCTGAACAACAGGAACTCAATACTCTCGAAGTATTTGAAAAAAAATTAACAAATTATCAAAAACAAAAGGGAATTATGCAACAGACCAGTGAAAAGTCAAGTCAAGTAAAATTATATTCATTCACTGGTCAATTTATCAGCGAGACCTTTGTAACAATATGTCAATGATTTAATGCATGTCGATCAAGACAACATGCTGAGGTTCAAACGGAGCATCAGGGTGAGGAAGAAAGGGTTATTCCCCTTTCTTCCTCACTGATTTACTGGGATTTTCACATTTACCTATTTCTGAAGTTTATTAAAGGCGTAGATAAGAGAATATATCCGGTGAGCAGAAGTTGCCTGGACTAAAATATCTCTGATGTAAAAGATCAGAGGAGACCATCACAAGTGCAACTGGATACAACCAAGAAAACCGTCTCTGAAAGCCCAATCCAACCAGTAAACAGATGGTTCAGCAGCTCAGACTCCTGTCAGCTATCCAGGAAGACCCTCAGGCACATAATGAGCCCCTAAGTTCCGAAGTCACGTGGTCGAACACCACTACCTAATTTTGTTGCTGACCGTGACCAACCCTTTCTGGTCACATCGCATCTTCTGATGGATACTTCCAGCAGGATGATGCACCATGTCAAAAAAGCTCATCTCAAACTGGTTTGTTGAACATGATGAGTTCCCTGTACTCCAGCAGCATCCACAGTCCTCTTTGTGGTGGAACGAGGATTCTCCTCATGGACGTGCTGCAGACAAATCTGCAGTAATATGTGATGTTTTCATGTCAATATGGAGTAAAATCTCAACTTGTTGGATCCACGACACCAAGAACTAAAGCTGTTCTGATGGAAAATGGCCCCAACCTGGATCATACCTAATAAAGTGGCTGGTGAGGCTGTAGTCTGTCTGATCATTATGTAAGACGTGAAAGTAAGCATTACAGTTACTGTGATCTCCAAAAAAGCCTCTTAAAGCCTTTATGTTGTCATATGATCACTTACTTAATCACACTGGGTGTTTTTTAACCTGCTAACAAGCCAAACGCGCAGCAGATGATTGGGCATTGCTGGATTCAGCGCAGAGAGGGAGACCCGTGCTCATTGGTTTCGCGGAACAGCCTTGGATGAGCGCGCTATAAAAACGGTCTGAGCGCGCGCAGACAGTTTACCTTCAGCCGTTTGGCCGTTGCGCATCGCAGACAGCTGAGATCTTCATACAGACACGCAGCCATGAGTGAGGTAGGCGCTTCTTACCGCCCTGTAAACACTCCCTTTTCCTCCTCTTGTTCTCCGAGCGTCATGCAGCTGCTTTAAAGATGTTTTTAGATTTGTTTCGATCCTTATAAAAGCACGCGAGCGCTTCATTTGTTTCCACAGTTTGTCTTTGTATAATAGGATGTATACGCGTGACTGGTTAAGATAATGAAACGGGTTTTTCTGCTACTCTAAGTCTTTTTAAAATCCTCATAATGATAATTTTTTTGGTAGTGACTGCAAATCAGAAAGTAAAAACATTTTAAAAGTAAAAAAAAAAAAGAGCTGCAGACCTGAGAGTCAAATAAATGATCAGGACAACCTGGTGAGAATGTCTTCATATGTCTTCACTGGTGAATTTAGCTCAACATGAGACTTTAAACTCAGTCCAGCTGGAGCAGATGATGAAGAGGCAGCTCTGATCTTCATCCTCTGCATCATTTAATGCTTCTGACTGATCAAACTCTGCATGGGGACTTTGGAGAAGTGACAAGTCTCTTCCAATGTGAGAGCAGGGAAGAAGAATCATTGTTGGGACAGAGCACATCTTTCAGTTGCTGAATAATTCAGCAGTGAAGCCAGAGACATAAAACATTGTCAGTGTGCACATGTGAGGGCAGGCTCCAGGAAGACCTCATAATGAGTTTGTTTACCCAAAGGAGCTGGACTGACTGAAAGCACGATATACATATTCAAAACCGTTTCTGAATTTTCTCCTTTTCATTTACTTATTTATTAGATTTCCTCCTTTTCCTAACAAAGTGCTGCTTTGTTATGTGGAGCAGAGGGAGATAGATGGCAGCAGTGATTGCTCCGGCATAACTTATTACACCTTCAGTTACATGCAAACATCACGTCCCTTCCGTGTGAACTTTTTTTTCATGTCTTATTTCTACATTGTGACAGATGTTTGAGACATATTGTAGTTTTTTTTTTGCTTCCATTCTTGTGTACTGAAAAGAGATTGAAATGATTGATATATAAATAAGACTTAATATGGAGGAAAAGTCAGGAAACGTGATCTTACATCAGGACTTTTACATCCATTAAGAGGCAAGGTTTGGGCAGAAGCTTATATGAATAATTGAATTTAAATCGTTGCCCTGTCTGACCTTCACATACCAATCCTCTTTTCTTTTCCCAAACTCTGTCCTCTGTTCAGACGCCCACATAGTCGTAGCTCAGTGGGATAATTGGCACTCTCACCAGCAGCAGTGGACATTTCAGAATTTACTTTAATAAGATCCCGTCCAGTTTAGGTCATCTTCCAGACAAAAGATGGGAAGAGAGACAGAGGATAAGAGAGATTACTTAATTACAGACGGGTTTCTCTTGGCTTTCAACGCCTCTTTGTCTCATAAATGTAGAAGCTTCTCAGAGCAGCTATACGCTTGATCAAATTATCTCAAACAAATCACTTTCACTACTTGGTTGCTTCAATTGGCAAATGTTGCACTGTGCTGAGATCACACAAAATAATTATAATTAAAAATCAAGATAAAAGCAGAATAGCTTTGTTTCTGATTAGTTTCATTAATCCTGAAACATTATGAAGTTTGATGCTCCCGTGGTGAAAGTAGCTGAAAAGTGGAGTCAATCACCAAAAGTGACTTACATGGGATAAATAATCACTTAACCATAGCAATTAATCTAACATGCGTCTTTGGATGTTGGTAGAAAGCCTGAATACCCAGAAAGAACCCACACATACACTAGAAAATCCAGACTGCACAGAAAGACTTCTAGGCAAACCTCCCCAAGCTGAGGTTCAAACCAGCGCTTTTCTCACTGCGAGGCCGCATTGCTAACCATTACACCACTGTGCAGCCCGTTTAAACCTCTGGTTGCTTAACATAACTTCAATGAAATGACAGTGCAGAGGCTGCAGCCAGATCTGTGCTTTCATTAGATGCTTCTAGTCCACTTTGAAGATTTGTAACTAAAAATGAAGATTTCTTTCAAACTGCAGTTTTTCACATGAGGGGCAATTAAACCGTACAGCACAGAAGCCCGGTGGCTGAGAGAAAAGGCAGACCTTGTGCAAAAATCTTTATTTTCTAACAGCAAGGGCAGTTCAGGTTTGTATGTTTTGGGCCTAATTATTAAAAAAAAGGTGTAAATTTTGCCTCCTCTCTTCTCTTGCTGCCCTCCCTCCCATTAAAGGCTCCAGCAAGCGAACAATGGCACCACGTATTTTCATAGTGAAACAAAATATTCATCTTAAGACAATCAGGATCTAATTTTACCTCTAAAGAAACACGCACTCTCATTTTGGTACTAAAGAAACTCTGTAATGTCCATAATATCTGCTGAGACGTTGGGAGAAGGATCCCAGATCCAAGGTGTGAATACAGGGGAGTCAACACCTCATATTTCTAAAGTGGAGAGAACTAAAAGGCTCTGATTCTCAAGTCGAGGCAAGTCACAAAACAATGCTCAGTCTGTAATAAAATGTTTTTTCCACAAAGTTCAGATTTTAGTTTATTAGTGTTGATGAAATAATATGAAATAAGTCCTACAGCAGACTGGTGACCTGTCCAGGATGTACCCGCCTCCCGCCCGGTGATGCTGGTTTAGCTTCCAGCTACCTGCAATCCTGAAGCGGTTCGGCAAATAGATGGATAGAAGTCTTACAGCGGTCCACACAAAAACATTGCAATCATAAAAGGGAATCCTTATTCTGCACATTTCTGCAGTTAAATTGCATCAAATCAGGCAGCACATCAGCACAGTATCACATAGTTTATAGTGGAACAGACCTCCTGCACTGTGTGGGAATAATTACATTTCCAGTCCTTAGTCATCCGGTTAAAATCTGTCTGACAATCTCATTTTTGGAAATCGCTCATCTGCAGTATTAAAGTGAAAATCCTGTTTTACAGACGGCTGGTTCTTCACTAAGTGTTTCAACATTTGAGAGGTCTCCTGCTGTGCTCACCTCCCCACCACACACACACACACACACACTTTAATTACACTGAGGGTGGCAGCTATGGATGCTACTTGGCAAAGCCATTTGTTTCATCTTCCAAAGAGGAGTGGAAACCTTTTTATTAAATTAATGAGATAAGAGTGTTAAAAGCTGCTGATCAATGGAAAAAAAGATGTTCAAGCTGATTTAGGGAACAAAGTTTTCCTTAAACAACTTTTTGCTGATTTAAGACTAAAATAAGGAATGAAATCTGGACCAAATAAGTAATAAAAAAAAACTTTAGCTCCATCTTTGTGTATATAAAGATTTTTATTACCGTACTGAGTTTATGAAGTGTATACAATCCCAATCACTAATGGAAAGAGATTACATTGATTTAATCTGTTATTAATCTAAATTATCAGCAGGTTTGCAGTCTTCACCTACTGAAACTAGTCCTCTGTGGTTTCTGTCAACCTTTGCACAAATGGGCCAAAATGAGTGACTGGAGACAGAAGAACATGCGGCACGGTAGACTTATTGGCAAAATGGGATCAGTTTCAGGAGCATTATCAGTTTTTCTGGAGGATCCTAAAGACAGCTTTAACTGGGGCTCTGAAAATTTCACATTCAACATACACACACACATCCACCGCCAGCTGATTCAATGCATTGAACTAAGCTTACAATTACACTAAACCCAGCCTTATATGATAATTCATCAACACTGAAATACATAAACCATATGCGTTTAAATCCACCTCAGCTGCTTTATGCTGTTTATTAGCACACAACCATGCTAAGCTAAAGTGGTAAATGTAAATTTAATATATTTATATGTGCTTAATGGTGTTTAGCTGGTGCCTGCATTATAACCATGCAGGGGGTGTGTTGCGACTGTTTTCATCCAGATGATGAGACAATGAAGGAGATTTATATATGTAAAATGAGAAAATGATTGTAATATTGATAAAACATTTAGCATAAAGTAACTTTAGCTAGCATTTGTGTCTGAGCATACAGATGTCTGAACCGCTGCCTGCAGACACTCGTCTCCTTTCATGCTCCAACTTTCTTTTTTAGATCACACATAAAAAGCATCTATTTTTAACTCTGTTGCATTTGCGCTGTAAATATCTCAGAGTGACATAATTTCTCCAAGTAAAAACAAACAAAATAAACTCCTGTCCATAATGCAGCTTATTCTTTCAGTCACCCATCAGTAGTGTCACTCTTCCACGTTGCCATCCCCGTTTCCAGTCCGGTGCTGGAGAAGCTGCTAGGGAGCAGTGGTGGTGCTGGGATGAGCTATCTGTGACCTACTTTAGCTTTTTCCTTGTTAAATTGTTAATGGATCCTGAGTGCAGTACGGAGTCTCTCTGGGGAGTCCGAGCTGCTGTGAGAACCAAAAATAGCCACCTTGCACACATACCGGCAAGGTAAATAATTTATTTTATTTAATTTACAAATTCTTGCTATGTACATGGTAAACCTTCATGCCAGATTAGAAAAATCCATGAATATGGAAATATGAGCATCAGACGATGATGACAGCAAAACTTTCAAAAGTATATAAACACACATGTAGTACATATACTATAACAGGTGAGAGCTGGGTATAATTCATTATTAGGATTAACTGCACCTGCAGATGAGAAAAAAAGTAATGTATCAAAACAAAGTTGGCTTGTGAAATGTTATACTGTGTAAAGAACACCAGATTACAAATCTGATGAAGTCTGACATCAAAATGTAGCAAAAGCTTTAAAGTAAATTAACTTATCTGCCCAACTGATCCATGTCTGCTGTAATTTAATGCATAATACGCTATTTTTAAGATCACTCTACATGCATTTGAAGGACAGATACTTTGGGTTTTTTAGCTGTTAGTGGCATCCAAATGTTAATTTGAGAATTGCACTCTGATAAGATCTGTTCAGCTTCACAAAGAGGAAACAGAACAACAGTTTTTAGTGTATTGTGAAACAACAATGGCAGGAAGAGCTCTGCCTCACAGCCTCACACTGTATTAACATACAGTAATTGTTATAACTGCCATCCATTTTTAGACTACTGACTCCATCATCTGGAAATGGGAGACCATAACATGCTTCCTCTTGTGGGACGGTGACAACATCTTAGTCCTGCAATGTGTACAGTTCTGCTTGGCCTGTGCAGCAGAAGAAAATGCAAACTGAGGATTTAGTGGGCTATATATCTTTATCATTGATTTGATTCAACAATACATCACAATGCATTGAGGATGTAACACGATGCGTTACATCCTCAATTCAATAAATACAAGCAGTCAGACAATGATGGACTTCCTTTATATTTCTAATCAGAAATTAATCATAAATGGAAAATTAGATTATTCATACCAGAAGGAAATTCAGTCTCAAATTAATGTCCTGAATCTTTTAATATAGTGAACAATTATTTTATTTTAAATGTAACTTTGTTCCATTGCAGTCTAGAAAAAGCTAAATGTGGCAAGATTTCTTCCATTGAAGTGTGTCTGTTCAGACTTTCCGTAGTCAGAAATAGTAGAAATTCAGCTATTTGTCATCTTTTATGGCCAGAAAATGTTTTTCTAGTCACTTTGTAAATTAACTCAGATAATATTGTTGAGGTAAACATTTGTTTTGGTTTAGTTGACGATTACTTCCTTCATCTCCTTTAGCTTGTTCACGCATACTAACCACTAGCCTACCAATAGTATTTTCAATTGACGTTAGCCTTAAGCTAACATATCTTTAAAGATTTTGATGTGCAGCGTTCTGTGATAATACGGTTACAATAAATGTATTTTGTGTAAGATACTGATTTATTTTATGTATATTTAACTGGTTTTACTTTACTTAAGTGATTAAAAACTGATTGAACCTCAGATGCTAAGATACATGATAGGCTATAATGAAAATGAAAGGTGAAATTGTCTTTCTATTGCACCTCATGTCTATTTATAAATACACAAATGTTATATAATTGTCCAGTCCTCGCTTGGACCTGGTGTGCAAACAGACGCTTATTCTTCTGCTATACTGCAAACAGAGCATTGTGAGCTCCAGCTGGAGCATGTAAGGCACTGACTACATTATAAGTTCTTCCTACTCTGGCTTCTCTTCTGCACTCAGGGGGTTGGAAGTGATCATGAGACTGCTTATTACAGAGGAACGGAAGTTCAT
>JBAMHV010000016.1:970311-984019 GCA_037177535.1 Pseudomugil gertrudae | reverse complement strand
TACTCTGGCTTCTCTTCTGCACTCAGGGGGTTGGAAGTGATCATGAGACTGCTTATTACAGAGGAACGGAAGTTCATTCATCATTTAAACTGGCTTTACACGTTCAGAGATGGAAATTTCTCATGAAATTATTATTGGCTCTGTAACTTGTGATATAAAGGAAAAATAGAAACATGACAGAATCTCACGTTTAATTTCCTCACTCTTTAAGATGTTTATGGGTCAACAAACAAGTGAACACATTTTCCCTTGAAGTTTGTTTTCATCAATCTCAGTTTTTTGTGGATTATTCATCTTTCAGGAAGTAGGTAAATTAGATCCTGGGACTCTTTTCACTTTTCATATATTTATCTCAATGACAGAATGTAACATTGTTATAGCCCCTTATCTTTCCGTTTATTTCTTTAACCCTGGAAATAAAAAAAACAGACCAGGGTTTGATAAAGAAGCCTCTCTGAAAACTGATAGTGATTGATGGAATAAAAGAACAAACTCCAGGATGAAAGCATATATATTAACACGTTGAGCGAGCCAAGGCAAGACAACTTTAACAAAGGACAGTTCTGGTTTATTCTCACATTGTGCCTTTCTTTTCTTTTTTAACCCAAAGAGATCTCGGCATGTTCCTGCAGTCTGTTCCTTAACTTAGAGAGCTGCATATTTTTATTCTATCTCAAATTTTGATGAAAGAGTCCTCAGAGTTCAGAGGTTTGTCTGAGAGGATTAGCAAGACTAAATTTCATCTTTCAAGTCTCATTGACTGCATTTATTCAAACCTTTAATTTAATCTTTTTTCCATCATGTTCACATTTTTTTTTACCCTGAACTGCCATTTAAAATCTAATTTCACTTAGTCAGAAAGTGCAGTAAACTTTTTTCCTTCTGTCTTTTTAATTATGTACACTAAAGTTCCTTTACCAGTATTAATCATATCTATTACAGGCTTCTCTGCCTGCTGTCCACTGTGCAGTTCTTGGACACTGGAGGTCCAAGCTGACAGGTGTGAGAGTTAAAGGAGAATAAAAAGTTAGACACCCACACAAATCCTGATGTGCTACATGGACAGCTGATACCAGCTTGCCTCCGTCCAAATCGTTCAAATCAATGGAGCTTTTTTTTTTTCTCTACTCCAACAAACATCAGACTGGAGATGCCATCACATTAAAATATGCTTCTGTAATTTTGTCTAATTTTATAAAAACTTTAGTTAAAACCTAGTCAGATGCAATCAGGTTTTTCTGTCCCCTAGTGGACACTTTTTGTACTACAATAATTGTAACCATTTATTAATTTATTTTCTATATCACTTAATCTAATTCAGGGTTGCATGAAAGCTGGATCCTCTCTCAGTAAGTAGCAGGGGAGAAGCAGATACACCTGGACAGGTTGCCAGATTTTTCTCCCGTTTTGTCTCCGAGTCACCCATTATAGAGATCTCCTACTGCTTCATATGCTTTATCACACACACTGATGAGATGTCCAAACACTCGTCATGGCCTCCATTCGGTAAAGAGATTAAATGAAAGGGTAACATTAATTTATTGGTGGATAAAATGAGAAAAAAAGACTCCAGAGTTGTGTCGAGGGAGAGCACGAGGAGACCGATGATAAGTAAAGCCTATAGCTTAGAGGCTGGTTGGGGGCTTAGGGGAAGCCAACTTCTGTAGAGGCGTTATTTTGAGGAAAGGTTGGGAAGGAGGCACAGTGCGCAGTGTAGGACAGCAGATGTAGATGAACCAGTTTGATTGGCTGGGTGAGAGAGAAGGCAGGAAAACCAATAGAGGAGTGATGGCATGATTAATGTACAAGTCTTGACAGTGTGGGAGCATTAAGTGATCTCCTAAACTGAACTTTCTCCAAATCAACATTATTGATACATTTTATTGATAAATGAGGACTTGAACTTCACCTGGATCAGCCAGGTTAAACTGAGGCAGTTTCTGAACACCAGAACAGACCATATTCTGTAAACCCTGGAGATGGTTGTGTGCGAACTAGCTTTGTTTTGTTGACTGAACACTAAGATAAAAGTTTCCATAAATGTTACAAAAACATACACAAAAACACAAAAGTAAGAGCTTCTGGCTCTTAACCCTTATTCATCTGCTGTAAAGCCTCTGATTTATATTCATTTTAATGTGTATTTCAATTTAAGATGCAGATAAAATCTTCTCATGTATCACCATTGAATGCAAACGCAGATGAAACCTTAGTTGCTCAAAGTGTACAAGCGACTGGAAACCGATGTTTGCACACCAAGCTTCTCATTTCAGATTCACTCATTCGCTCCTGTAAATCCTCATATGAATTCACAGACGCAAACCTTCCTTTTCCAGTTGCTTCCACGATTATTAGACACAGTATGCAAGGAGATTAGAGAGATGAAATCCCCACCGGAGAGGAAAAAGCGGGACAGAAAACGTGGTAATGCATGAAGAGTTATTCCCCTGCACGTTCACGCTGTAGCGGTTACATAAACTCAGACTGTGTTAAGGCAGAAATAAATGTAAAAGGGAAGAAAGCTGATGTATAAACTGATCTCGTGTTGTAGTGAAAATGCTGCTAGATACACTTTCAAGTCTCCTTCTGGCTTTACGGGTATTTTAAAGTTACTTTTAAGACTACTTTTAAAATATATTTTAATTTATGCTTCATTATGTAACAGAGTTTCAGGCAGAATATTCAGCTCATATCTGTGGATGTGTTCAAGTATGAAAAGTCTGAAAATGAATAAGAGTAAATAATTAAATATGTGAAAAGGAAGGAAAAGACATCAGGAAGCTTCATCTGCTGATGCTCTTAATCTGCACATCGGTCTTATTGTTTCATGCAGCACTCAGACATTTTTGTTACTCCATTCTTGGATCTCTGGTTCAACCCTCACTGGTCTGCATTTCACCATCACCGGCTCCACTCCTGTCCCCTTAAATTACCACAGCACCATCAGCAGATGAAAGTCAGTTTGGTGCCTATAATCTCAGTGGGATTAAGTCACTTTGATCTCAGTGTGTAAACAGGAAACCAGATGTGATGTAGACAAACAAGCTCCCCTTCCGCTGGTTCTTGTGATGGTGTGATGGGATGTGGCTTTGTTCCCACTTGACTCGTTCACATCTAAAATTCTTTGATAGTGGAGCATTAATAATTCAGGTTGATAAAGTGATCGTATTTGCTGAGAACCATTGTTGGAAATAAATAGATAAATAAATCAAACATTTTATGTCAGTAGCTGGAAAATGTGACTTGCAGACTGATGTTAATTAATTTACTTTAAATAGCAGCAGGGGGAGCAGTCAGAGGGGAACAACTGCTGCTGCATCTAATGTAAAAATATAGAATATAAAATACAAAAAGAAGTGTCCTGCAACTTGTTTCTGCTCCGTTTAAACAGAAGATGTGCAAGAACTTGTTTTTTTTTTTAACTCTGACAACCAACCCACAAGCTGGTTCATGCTGTGATTAAACATGCTGATTAAACAATTAAAAACGGACACAGATTACCAATTACATAGAGACACTTAAACAATAACTTTGAGGCTTTTTCTACTAAAGTGTGCAGAATCAAACAAAAGCTGCAGCAGTGAAAGGCACATTTGATCTAATACATTCATTTCTGCATTTCAGGCCTATAATAAAAAGCTGTAATGAAGATGCTTCCCTTGTAATGTTTATTTTTCTTCACATGATACCAAAAAGTGTTTCTCTTTGTCCCATTTTTATCCAAATATATTTTGAGTGTAAAAGCCATAACATTGAGGTAAAATCAAATATGATTTCTTATTTTTGCAGACCCAAACAAAGGAAAATTCAAAGCTCTGTTTATTTATCACACCTGACTCATATCAATGCAAACTTGAACAAAAATTGATGTTAGGCTCTGCAAATGCTAATTAAGTCTTGTGTATCAGGCGTGCTGTGGTAAGGAAAGTTAATACTTGGACTGCGGCCCTTGGGGACCAGTATTGCCCATCCCTGACTTACCAGTTACCTTACATACATGTGTTTTGGATTGTGCGGAGAAGCTGCGTTACCTAAAGAGAACAAACACATCAAATCAATCGATTTAATTTATAAAACACTTTCTTATGCAACTGGCAAGTGCTTTACATAATAAAAACACTTTCTGCATATTAAATTAAAGCTTTCACACACACACACACACAACAAAGCATTAATTAAAAACATGCACCACATAATCTCCATCACACATGCACCTTCTCCATGCCGAACATGCATGAAATGACAGGAAATCCCAGCTCAGGGAGGCCAGCCAGCTTCCCCGACTGGTTGGGGTGGACAGAACAGGAAAGACAGAACAACATTCACTTTTATCCAGGACATGAATAAACATTAATTATCTGTAGCTTTTTTCACTTTACTAAATGTAGATACAAAACTGTGGAGATTATAGATAAAATTATGATAATAGAACCGTTAAAAAGGTGACAAGCTAGTGAGTGAAAGAGGAAAAGTGATTAGGAGAAGTCTAACTATATGGGTGACCTGTGCCATTTTAGTCTGCGGGAAATAGAATAAGCGGTTCCTGTTTTTCTCTGACAAATGGTGTGCATCACTGGTGAGACTGAGGATAACAACAGCACAATAGAAGAGAGAGGGTGTATGTGTTTCAGAGTCTCCATATATATCTGCAGAGAATTTCTCATTGTAATCTCTTACTTATTAAAGTGTGCTGATTTAAAGTGAGATTAGTTTAATTTTCTTCCAAAACAAAAAACTTGGTGGGATCGACGGAGAGGAGGGATCCCAACAAAATACACGTCAAACTCCACATAGACAGTGCTAACCACACCAAGCAGCCCTGCAAAGGTCATCGTGACAACCAACTTAGGGGGTATTTTCATGTAGATCAGGTGTGTTGGAGCAGGGAAACATCAAAATATGCAGGGATTAGGAAACACACTCATTAAGTTTCCATGCAGGAATTCCATTATCACAGATGTGTAAATCAGTTTGTCTAAAAGTTCTTAATCCAAACACTCTGTCTGGCTTTAGGACAGGTTTTTTACACACTGGATCATTTTTTTGTTTTTGGTTAAGAGCAAACTGTCAGAGTGGGGGTGAGATATGAGACCCAAATGCATGACAAAGAGGCACAAATAAGGTAGAATTCAGTGACTCAGAAGGATAAGAGGAGAGTGCAGCACTGAACTGGCCAACAAGAACTGAACCCAAGTGGTGTATATATGCACACATAAAAGACACAGGTGGAGTGAATGAACTAAATGAAACCAGGTGAGCTAATGAACAGGAAAAGGAGGCTAAACCAAATATACAAGAGGGAAAACGACAAAATAAAACAGTAGGGGGATTAACCTGGCTTAACTTGATAAGTCTGGCTCATTTAAGAGAGAGTTTGGTTCCATCAGCATTTTATCTTATGCATCAGAACTAAACTGTGACTGGGCAGGCTAACGTTCAAGCTTAGCTCAGCTGTGTCTCAAAAAAGCTCTGATGTACTGAATCCGACTCCTAAAGGAAAGTTCCACCTGGTAGCACTCCTGCTGCTCATTCTTGTATAAAATTTAAAGAAGAAATAAAATAAAACTGATCATGTCACCACTACTACCGTTTTAAAAATCAATAAATCAGTCACTGCCAGTGCAGCTAAAGAAACAATAATACATGTACTGAACATGAAATTAAATGAAAAGGAACATGGTATTCATTAAAACTAATTAATGCCTCCCTAACATCACAAATGCAACCTACGAGAACCTTGATCAGCTGTTAATTATAATTAGCTTTTTAACTTTGCATTAACAAAAATGCAGAGTAACAACGCCTGCATTGACTTCAAATGTCCGACCAATCACACTAAACTCCCCGGCCCACGAGAAGAAAGTTCTGCTGATCATCCAGAACAAGCCGCAAGTTGTTCCCAGTCACATCTGCGAGAATAAAATGTTGTAAATTTGTTCTTGTGGCCTCGGGGACACAAAAAGAGTTCTCGCTTCTTGCAGTGGCTTTAGACTTGCCGTCTCAACATGTCTGCACTCAAAGTCAGGCCTAAAATAATTATTTTTAGTTTCTAATGTTGAAGAGTAGAAAAACAACAACAAAGAAACTGTCTCGGGTTCGTATTGTCTGAAATGAGAACTTCCGAATGGCTGCGATTTTTTTGCACATGGTATTTTTGTTTCTTCACGTCCTCTTTTTTTGTTGAAGTTGCAGAAAATTTGAAAACAAAAAGCAGAAGTAAAGTTAATTTTTCAAAGGAGTTTTCCAGATTTTAAAATCTGTTCTTTTCTCTGTTGCTTTTCAGAAAAAAACATCCGGAGCGATGACTGGAAGCAGCAAACCCTCTACTGGCCAAGGTATGTTTGAGGTCTACAACTCTACTGAAAAATAACATAAAATGTGCTCATACACACAGAAATCTGGTGAGTTCCTGATCTGTTTGGGCAGTAAGCACTGAAACGCTTAGTAGTTCTGTGATGCTGATGCAAAACTGAGATTAAACCTGATGGATTGATTATTATTCAAACTGAATGAGCACAACTTAAATTCATGCAAAATTTTATGCATCAGTGGCTTCACATATCTGATGCTGATTTAATAAAAGTTAAATGAATGTGAAAATAGGAAACACTAGCTCAAATATCAGAGTTATCTCGGTGTTCTGAGGTGAGCTGGTGACTTTTGTTTTGAGAAGTGGTTTAACTTGAAGATCTAATTTGCAAACTGGGCCATGGTATTGTTGGTCATTTTAATCTTTTGAGTCATAAAGGGTTTGAATTCAGCTTCCAGCTCTCGGCAAGATCCTTTGAAATTCATAAACGGTGTTAAGCGCAGAAGTGCCAAACTGGCAAAATGAGAGTATGCAAGAACAGAAGCTTGTTTCTAATGAACCCAACAGCAGTGGAAGGATTTTCCAAATCCCTCCGCTCAGGTGAGACGGATGAAAATCCGCCGCTCTGATTTACCGGATTAACAGATGTTGAGCTGTGATATTTCTACGTTCTTGGGTTGTGCGACTGCTGAGTTTTCTTCTCTCAGCCAACAGATACTGTGAAAGTTTTAATTGCTTTTTTCAGCCCGTGCTTTTGCTCAGTTATGTTTCATGGCAGCACACAGTACAGTACACAGAGGAATTATTGAGAATGATCTCCTCCACACCTTTAAGTGAACTCTTCTTCTCAAATAAAGAATACAGAAGTTTAATAGCAGCTTAATTTACAGCAGAATGGCTTTATAACCTCAATTCAGCACATAGAGCATATCATATGTACCTGGAGACCATGTTTCCTTTCTTTCTGGGCCAGCTGATAACACTGTAAAGACCCAGCTGGAAATGGATTTCTGTCCCAGCTTCTGTGATGAAGTGGCTTAAGCTAAGGTTTGGGCCTAGAGGGAAATATTCTACATATGATATGGAGAGATTTTTGAAAGTGTAATTGAATTTGATCAAACGTGTGAATTGCTGTCTTTGACATTTGCCCTTTTTATACCACAAATTCTTTTCTTTCATCCCATTTTTCTTTCACACTAAAAGATTGGTGAAATTGAATGAAATTTATTGGGATATAAGGAGGACTCTCCGTTAGAGCCCTTCACATCCGGCTGAAAGGAGCCCCAGCTGGGAGGAGGTTTGAATGGTTCCCTTTCTGTGAGGTGTTTGCCTGTTCTCCTTATGCACATGCAGGTTCTCCGGATACTCCAGGTATTCCGGCTTCCCTGCACCTCACTTGCTAAATGCCAGGATAGGCTACAGCTTCCCTGCGGCCCTGAGTGGTATAGAAAATGGATGAATGTTTGGTTGTGTTGTTCATTCCTTCTGTGGAAGGACAGTGATCCTTAAGATGTCTTAATGCAGTGTTTCTCAACCCTGATTCTCAAGTACCCCTGCCCTGCATGTCTTGGAGGCAACCCTACTTTAACACACCTGAATTGAATAAATGCTCGTTAACAGGCTGCAAAGAACCTAATGAGAAAGTTTATTAATTTGAATCAGATGTGTTAAAGTAGGGTTGCTTCTAAGACACGCAGGGCTACTGGAGGTTGAGAAACACTGTTTATTGCATCTTTGTAATGTAACAAACTGATAAACTTTGATCAGGCTTAATGGGTAAGTAAATCTGAGTATCATCTGCATAGCAACAAAAGTTTATATCATATTACCTAAGGAAGCACATAATGTAACACAACACTGATTTAAATGTAACATAACACTAATGGGTTTTATTAAAGGAAAAATTATAATTAACACACCACAAATTTCCTTCGTATATGTGCTAAGTTTGGATTAGGCTAGGAATAAGAGCATCATGTTTAACCCATGATGGGGCGCTCATTAAATAACTTGGAAATGTAAAATGTCATCCACAGAAGAGTCTTACTGTAATAAATTATATTACAATATATATTTTACAGTAATATATAACAATAATCTAAAACTTGGATATTGTTTCTAAAGAAGTTATGCCATAGATAGTGGTCAGATATTAGTTTTAAAAAAAGCTGAATACCCATCTGACTGAGGTAAGTGGGGTGTAGAGAACTCAGTGTGGTTCTATGATTTTATTAAATGGCATGCAGAGGCATTCTCTGTGCAATGATCAGATTTAGTCATTTGCACAATAAAGGGTTATACTATAACAGATAGATACACTTGAATGCAGAAACCTTCACCGATCCCTGTTTCCACAGTGACACTTACTGTTAACTGTTACCAACTTTTTTTATCCAGGAAGACCTGCAGAAAAAGGAGAAAATTGCTATTTGATGCCACTACTGTCACATATTTTATACATGGAGGAAAAGTCTGCCGTCCATAATTTTTGCAATATTACTTGGGTGGAACGTGGTTCTAGAAACCTGTTTTAAATGTGAGCAAAAGGACAAATCCTGGTCAAGAATAACTCCAAGATTCCTCACTGTAGCACCAGAAGCTAAATTAACGCCCTCCAGATTAACAAAGCTAAGCAGGTTTGGCCCAAAAACAACAATCTCAGTCATGTTGGAGTTTAAAAAGAGAAAATTCAGAGTCATCCAGGTCCTTGTGTCTTTAAGACAAACTGATTGATTTCATGGATAAGTAAATCTGAGCATCATCTGCATAGCAATGACAGTCGATACCATGTTGTCTGGTGACATTACCTAGGGGAAGCATGTATAATGTGAAAAATATTGGTCCAAATACAAAACCCTGAGGAACTCTGTCTTACTCAGGTGTGTAAGGGAGACTCGTCATTTACCTACCACCAGCCATATTTTCATGCAAAACTTAATAAAATAGCAAATGTGTCTATAAGAAGTGGACATTACCAAACTGGAGTGTTAAAATTCTGCAGCATTTCCATTAAACTTAGCATTTCATTAGACTTAGCACCTATTCTATGTATTTTATGTTTGTTCTTTTATTCCAAAGATTCTTCCTTTCGTTTATGTATAAGCTGCTGGAAACCGAACCTCCCTGAAGGATAAGCGGTGGAAAATAAATGGATGGATGGAGTTTGTCACAAATGGACCATCTGTACATAATTAAACAAAATAAACAAAAGAAAGACAGAAACACATGAAACCAAAACTGTATAATAATAAAACAGGAAACCAAACAAACCACCTGGGCGCTGGCATCGGAGGTTGTGGAGGGTAGCTGACAGAGACACAGGAGACGTGGACCATGGAGCTGGTCAGGCCCACTGAGACGTGGGTCGCAGAGCGAGAATCCCAAAAAGCGGATTGTGGAGTTGCTTACGTTCCCGGAGACATGCGTTGTTTGGCCAGCGGGGAACCAAAGGAAAGGAGAATCTGACCAGTGATCGAAATAGATGAACCAAACAAAGTACAAGGATTCAGCAGGAAATCCAGTTCCTCCTGAGCTATTTCAAAGACCTACGACACATTGGGATGAACCAAATAAGTGGAGTGAGCCTGTGCCACCTCAAGAAACCAACGGGCAGCAGCCCGCTGCACTAAATCTGACTTAATGCCCGGATATGATTTTACTGCCAAGTCTGAAAGTCAGGGTTGTAATCTGGATTTCCTTCAGGGTCCATGGTGAGGCGGTTAATTCTGTCACAAATAGAGTGGGACGGAGATGTGAAGATGTGAACCCGAAGGCAGGCAGGAAGCTAATAAAATGCAGGGTGATCAGGTTTATTTCCAGGAACGAGAAACCAAACAGAACTAATACAAACAATGGAAGAAGGTTACAGTAGACTAATGAAGACTAATGATGACTAATGAACCACAAAAAAACAACGTGAAACCAGGAAGTATAAATACATAGACAGAAATGACGAGACACAGGTGGGATGAATGAGCTAAATGAAACCAGGTGAAACTAATTAGCAGGAAATAAGGAAGCAAGACAGAAACACATAAAACCAAAACTGTACCAAAATAAAACTGTAAAACTGTCCAGGAGAGTTTGTGGATAATCGAACCTCTTAAAAAAGTTAACTCAGAAATGTTACAAGAAAAAATCTTTACAATTATGCAACAAAATACAGCATAACAGATAACTGCAATGTGAGCATGATGAAGTTTTTACTCTTCACATGTTCACCCACTAAACCTTCATCTTTCATTGTCCAGATTGTTGTAAATGGCTTCAAATCTCACAGGAACCAATTTAAACATGACCTTTCCCAAATCTTCTAAGGATATAATCCCTTCGTCGTTTGTAGCAATTTGATTTATTCATGCAGGAGTACATTGCACTACTCCAAATGTGATCAAAGAGAGTGTGTGTGACATGTGTATTAAAGAATATTTGTCTTTTTTGTCATTCAAGGGCCGCCAGGTCAACAAAAGGCTCCATCTAAACGTAAGTAGGCCACTTGGAAAAATCTGAATTAATGTTAGAGCGCATGCCTTCACCAGGCCACAGCAAGTCCGCACCGGCATGCATGGAGCTTTGCACTGTATGAGGACCACCATGCATGAATGAACAACTGACCCAGTGTCATTAGTGAGTAAAGGAGCAGGGATGCTGTGAGGTCAAAAAGCCATGTTCCATGATACAGAATCTTCTCACTTGTTACAGTCACATCCTCTGTGTGTTATAACAGCCAGAAATGAACTTAGACCTCCATGCACGCTCACGGTTTGACCACTGAAGCAGACAGAATGACATTTCTCTCCATCTGATGATAGCTGGGGTTTAGTTTAATCTAGTTTCATCTTATTCTATATGCAGGATGGGTACTGTTACAGTGTGAATAATAACATCTTGTGGATGGAAAATGCAATTCATGAAATCTTAAGGGAGGTTTCCTCTCTACTGGACTGTAAAGAGCAGTTGTGGGTCTTTGCCCGGATCTTTTATTGAATGCCATGCATGTGTGGCATTTACATCTGACTTGAGTAAAGTATCTCCTGCAACACTGCAACAAGACAAAACCCGTGCTTGCATAAATGACACTGGGATATCCTCGCCTCCATTTATTTTGTTCTGTTTGATTCACTTTATTTCTCGTTTAGTATCTCGTTTAGTATCTTTTTGAGCAAGTGATGCACAAACGTTCTGATATTTAGTGTGGAAAAAAACCCAGTTAGAGACTTTTCCAGACTGATGAGGCTGAATAAGGACTATGAAAGCTGAAGATCAGGTAAAATGATCAGTCCATGTAAGTGTGGTTGTCTAATACACATTCAATGAGCCTCATAATGTTGGATTGCATGCATACACAATTTCCTGCATGCAAACTGGAAAGCTGCACATGTAGTGCACAGTTTGCCAGACAAAGCTGTGGAAAATGGTGAGAAAAGGTAAATCTGCAAAGTCAAATGATGCTTTTGTCTTTTGAAAAATGTTAAGATATTCTTTACTCTACAACCTGAATGCCGAACTAAATGCTGTTTAAAATGTAAAGAAAACCAAAATACAATGATTCTAATTACATAACAGACCAGTAACATGACTGGGTATAAAAGGAACATTTAAGAGAGGCTTTTGTAAGTCAAATTGGACAGAGGCTGTCAAATCTGCAGCAAACAAAGTCTTAAATATGGAACAACTTCAGAAAAATGGTCTTCAACATCAAAGATTTTGAATCATCCACAGTGTATAACACCATCACATTATGTTTCAATCTTTTAAGTGCACGATTGCCGACTCCACCCTCGAGGCCACTGTCCTGCAGGTTTCAAAAGTTTACAGATTACAGCATACTTGACTCTGTCATTAACAAGCTGTTGGAGAATCATTTAATTAGAATTAGCCGCGCTGTGCTGTGAAAACATCTAAAACCTGCAGGACAGAGGCCTTTGAAGACCAGAGTTAAGCTGCAGGAATTAAATGCTTGTAAACTTGCATCCTGTCCAACAAGACTTCCAGTAAAACCATGTTTGGATTTTTATTTTATTCATTTCCCCTGCACGTTCCTGTGTGTAAGGTCTGTAAGCAGCCATGCATTACTCTGTCACAGACGTTCATGTCACACAAGCTAGTCTGCATGTCTTAAATAATTCCTTCTCTAAAATGGACAACGAAATCAAGTTTATAAACTCAAAGAGATTACTTGTGGCCCTGTGGTTGCCAGAGCTGGTCTTTGAGGGCAGTAATGAGGTCATTATGGTTCCGTGAACACAATCACAGACTACAGCAGTGACGTGACCTATTGGTTTGTGCACTGCGGCTTTGAAGCCTTCAGCTTGGCATTTGGCTATCGCCCTCTTGGGGCCGTATTCATAAAGCTTCTGAGAATCCTCTCAGACAGCTCTGAACTTAGCTCACAAACATCTAGCTGGAGTCTGAGCTAATGGTGACAGGAGAGGAACTCTGTGCAAAGAAAAGACGAAAACGATTCCCACAGATATTTACAATTTACTAAAAAATGTCACTCTAACTATTATGGGGTCATTGATGCAAGGCTATTAGTAAGCAATTCCTATTATTATCTTTTTACCTTAATGATTTTATTTAATGAACAGTTGCTCATTTATAGCTATAACACTTTCTCTGATTTGCTGAGTGGATGCATGTAGTAGTAGAATGGGAAGGCAAACATGCAGGAATATCCTTGCATATGTTATATTCTTTGAAGTTTGGGCAAAGGAACAAAGTAAACTTATCCACACATGCTATTTTCATTATGCTTGCAGCTGCTTGATCAGTTTAGAAGTGCAGTAGTCCACCACTGCTGTGATAGGCACATTTAATGCCCTCCAATACAATGCTTTTTCTTCTTTTCATGGTCTAAACAGGCATGTTATGACTGACAGCATGAGCATGAATGATTGTTTTTCTTTTTAGGCTGTAGCTTAGCTCCACAGTAAACTGACGACTTCTTCAGGGTTTATCCCCGTGTTGCCTAGTGACAGCAGGGATTTGCTATGGGTCCCTCTGCGACCCTGAGCGGGATAAAGCAGGTGCAGATAGTTAAAGGATGGCTCAAACCCTGAGGATGTTGTTCCCTCTTTAAAGTTGAGGATGAAAGGATAGCAGCATGTAAGAGATGTAAGAGATGAAGACATATGTGAGCTGCAACAGTCATTAAATGTTTTTGATTGATAATTTCTTATTGAGGGACCACTGTTTTAGGGGGCAGCGTGAGATTTATGCAGGACAAAAGATCTTTACACGTGCTATGATGCACTAATCTTAGCATGTACTAAAATGACAAGGAGATTCTCAGCTAACATAGTGTACCAATACTGACCAGGAGGAGGAGCAGAGGGAACGGGTGGGTCAGTAGTGAGGAAGAGGAGGAGCAGAGGGAACGGGTGGGTCAGTAGTGAG
>JBAMHV010000016.1:940150-965085 GCA_037177535.1 Pseudomugil gertrudae | reverse complement strand
CACCCACAAGACATGCATGTTAGGTTATAATAGCTATGGTTAAAATGGTTTAAAATAACATGTAAGTCGCTTTGAATAAAAGCGTCTGCCAAATGATTGTATAGTGTATAGTATAGACAAAAATGCTAATATGTTATTTTTTAAAATATTATCATCAGAGCATAAACAAGTAATTCAGTCATACATTTACTGGGTCAAAAGGACTCTAAGAAGAACAATATATTACATAACCTATAGGATATATTATGAGGCCATATTATAATAAACTATTATGGTAAACTAGGTAAACACTAGGTTCAATCATGATTTTTAATAGCCACAGTTCAAAAGCTATGTCAGAAATTTTATTGGATTTTTTTATTCATTATATTTCAACTCATTTCAGTGACTTCTCTGGTTTGTTCTTATTTATTGGGTGCTTATATGACTGGAACATGATTGTATAACACTTTGCAAAGTTTCCTGCATGTCTTGTTATCTTAACTTAACTTCAAACTGTAATCATGGTAGATCAACTAGAAGGTGAAAAATCCGGTTTTATCTATGAATAAACATCTGTACATTGCTAATGATGGCTGTTTATATAACCTAGACAACATGTCACTTAATTAACTGATAAGAAAGTAAATAAAATATAACAAAAATGGAATTTAATTGAATTATCTCAAAATGATTGAAAGCAGCAGTATCATTGAGCAGCACAACACTGCCACCTGCAGGCCTGTAGAATAATGACGGGTGGTCCACGCAGCTGCAGACGATGAAAACAAGCCCAGGCTTCACCTGTCATGAGCCCACCTTCCAGGCAGCAGAGGCTGTCTCACCTCCACAACCGCATCAGTCAGTCATTTCAAACCTGCGCGGGACACTTTGGGGAACAGCCATTTTATTCATCAAATTTGAACTTTTGTGTTAGTTTGTCTTTATTCCAGTGCCACCATGGTGAACACTCATGTTAAAAATAAAAAGTGACATTGTTTCGTTAAAATGTATAATCAGAATGAAGACAGTTAATCATAGAAACTGATGACCTCACAGCGTTTTGGATCAAACTCATCTCCCTTTAAGCGAACTGAAAGAAACAAAGAACAGAAATGGGCCAGGGCAGACGGAACAAATAAACACTTCTTATGTATATCCACATTTTTTCTAATATTTCTCATAAACATTATAGATTTGGTTTGAATGGGGGAACAGGGGCGGGGGACTCTGGATTGTCTCACGTTTTAAATCTTTTCCTTTTTTCCCTGTCGATGAGCATCACTGCAATGCAGCAATAGTTAATCTAATGAGGAGGGTGAGAGCCCTGATGACTACCTAGTGCACTGCACTGAGAGAAAGGGGGGAAGGGGAATTTTTTTTTTATGTGGACACACTTGAGTCGGGCTGTCGTGAAGTGCAACCATTAGTTCTCTAAACCCTCCCTGTTCTAGCTAACATCATTTACCATCCTGGCAAACAAGCAGTGGTAAACTACACCTGAATACACAAGCTGGAGTGTGTCCGGCCCTGTAAGTATACTCACAACATAGCTATTTTTCATCATTACAGTACAGAATAGATCAATAGTTCTCATATACTTTTCATATCTTTTTTTTCATATTGCACCATCAAGAATGGGACACAGAGAAAGATCAACAGAGACTCCATTTCCTAATTAAAACGAGATATGTGCAAACATGACTAAGGACTTTATTAACCAAATCAATTCTTCCCTGTAATATCCACAAATAAAAGTGATTTCTCTTTTTATATATATATTTATAGTAATAAGAATAATAAATCTTCACATTGGATCATTTCATAGTGTGACAAAATGCTCGACTGGACTCCCCAGCCGTGATCGTAATCCTCATTGTCTTTTAAATTGGTCAGTCCCCATGCATCCATAGGAGATAGATTTTTTTTTTATTATTATTTTTCTTCAAAAAAAGTAACAATTTGAGAGCAGCTGAAAAGTTTGGAGTGTTGTCAATTGCTTTCATTCCAAGATTCTCCCGAGGTTTCATTCAGTGTTTCTGAAGGATATTCCATAGGAAAAAATGACTCCAAATCGTCATCTTCCTCTGCAGGAAACCAAAAATAAAAAAGATGTCCCGGTTCTTATGAAAACATCGTAGCCATGGTGAGAATAGATCATTTGGTACTCAATAATTAATGATCATTAATACCTGACAACTAACAATTAATAATCACTTGATTAATTATAAAGAAGTAAGAATAAATAATGCTCCCTTGTTACTCAATTAGTTTGGCAAAGCTCCGGCTGGAGTTGTCTCTGATGAGTGATTTTTTTCTCTCAAGTGAAACAAACAAAATACAAATAAGAGGTAAAAGAAAACTCTAAAATAAATAAAAGGAGATTAGTAAAAGTGACCCCACCCTTGAAGGGAGGGCACGTATATACAGAACTTGGTGGTGAAAGTCAGTTTACTGCACTTGAGTGTTAAGTCCAGTGTTAGAGTGAGTTCTAGTCCCGCCTAGGTGCCCCTGCTGTTATACCAGTGTGTAAGACTTTGCGTAGGGGTTGCTGCTCTGTTTGAGATGTCCTCTTGAGTCCAGCAGGGACTCCTGGGAGGTGCTGAGCTTGGCGGCTTGGGCCAACTCTGAGCCCTCTCTGTGGGGGAGCGTGGCTGCAGAGCCAGGCTGCCATTGAGCCGCTGGGTCCCTGCTGGCCTGAGGGGCCTCTGTGGGCGTCGGGGGCGCCATGCGAGAGGGTCGCTTTAACGAGCGACTTTTCTGGGGCTCAAGACAGGCCTGGCCCATGGCTGCTCGCTCCCCACTAGCTGTCCCCCTGGATGAGCTCGAGCAGGACATGCCTCGGTTTAACAGGAAGTCCATGCGCAGGTATGGAGGAAGGTGAACCAGCTCGCCTCCTGCAGGATGAAACACAGCACAGTTAGTTCCTCCTCCTGGATCCTGCTCTGGCAAAAACTCCTCTTAACTTACTATCAGATCAAATTCCTCTTTTAAAATCTGTATTTCCATCTGGTTGATATTGTCCTATTAGGATGAATATGTTGTTCTTGAATTAAATCAGCTCACATCATTCAAAAGACATGACATGATTGTGAGACTGCAGTTTTATGAGGTATATATAGTGAGAAAACAAACTGATTTAGTGTAAACCTTTAGAAGAGGAAGTGAATGCAACATGTACCTGTGTGTGATGTTTTACACCAATACCACCGTGTGATCATGATGCATCATCATCTCACCTGCTGCCTTTGTAGCAGTTCATATTTGCTCAAATTGTTAATATTTTATGAGGAAGATGTGATGTGGAATTCACCTTAAATAAAAAAAAAACAAACAAATAAAACGTGTGATTTGGCTCAAATCATATTTTTTCTTATCATCAATGGAAGTGTTTGTGCAACAGCGGTGAAAGCTGTGCAGGACCGCCTCGTTTCAACAGCTGCTGATAAACACTGATTTTACAGATTTAGATCTACATGAGATGAGTTCTTTAGTCTTAATAATAAGTTCATTATTTAAACTAAAAACCCTGTTATACATGGTATCTCAGGAGTGTCCAGCTCCGGTCCTCGACTGCCACATCCTGCCGGTGTTTTAAGCAGAATCGTGCATAAGAGTGTGTGATGGGGATTTGAACTGACCACTATGGTTGTATAGTCCTCCCCCTGCAGATTGTCATCGCTGGCGATGGAAGCCCAGCAGCGCCTCCACTACTTGCGTAGACTGAAGCAGGCAGGAGCACCACCCATCATGACCATATTCTACAAAGGAACCATTGAGAGCATCCTTCCCATCTACATCTCTCTGTGGGGCCTCTCAGGGTTTGGTTTGTTTAGTTCCTGTTTTATTTTGATATTTCCTGTGTTTTGTTTTCATGTGTTTCTTTTTAGCTTTCTTGTTTCCTGTTTATTGGTTTCACATGGTTTCATTTATCCCACCTGTGCCTTGTTCCAGTCTGTTTCTTTATACTCCCTGATTTCAGTTCATCCTCACGGTTCATTTGTTATCACTAGTCCCTGTTAGTTGCATTAGTTTAGTTTCCTTTAGTCTCTGTCAGTTTCATGTAGTTGTTCTGTTCAAGTTATCATCCCTGGAATTAAACCTGCTCATCCTACATTATGTCTTCTGTCTCCTGCCTGCATTTTGGGTCCACACAGTCTCCACCTCACCTCCTTGCCTCTCCGTTTGTAACAGGGCAACACGAAAGCCCTTCAGAAAGAAACCTAGACTTTCAGCATGAAAAGCTGGACACTCCCCACCCTGGACTCTGTAACACTTTAACTCACTTATTGACCTGCATCATTCCATTTTACACACCTCTGCTGCCATTACTCTGCTCTATTATCCACAATACACACACACACATAATTTCTTGCTTGTACACAGTAACAAAACTTTACTCCTACTTTCATCATGTGGAAACCTTATTGCTACTGTGACAACTATCTCTAGGATTTGTTCCTGCCATAAATCTTTGCACCATATTTATTATGTATTATCAGTAAGGGTTATGTCAAACATTTTTCTTGCCCGTGTGCTTTTACTTTAACGGTTACCTCAGTGTTATGTCCTTTTAAAAAAACTCAGAGCAGCTAGATAACATGAAATGTGGGGGAAACCAGTCTGTTGCCACATGAAGCCAAACACACTTCTCCTAAGAGGCACTTTGGAGGACATGTGCTGTGTTTTTTGTTTTTTTTATTTTGAAAAATACCTTGCAGGACATGCTTGGTGAGGAAATGATCGACTTGAACAGTTTGTTAACAGCTTTTGGAGCTAATGTTAGAGATAACTGCAAGATGACAGTATTAGATTTGTAGTTGAGGTTTAGTGATCATCAGCAGAGAGGAGAAGTTTAGTATGCCATTGGCCTTCAGGCAGACACAGCTGTGGACACTGGACAACCTGGCCTCACCCGGTCTGTGGGCCTTGGGCACGGCCATGTTCATGACCCGGCTGACGTCCTGAGGCTTGGGTGGGGAGGCTGTGAAGCGGCAGATGCCTGATTCAGACGGTGTGCTGGAAGTCAGGCTGTCGGTATAGTCGTTGGTGCCTGCCGTCATCTGCTCTGAAGAAGTGTCAGAGATGAAGCATTCGGTGATGGTAAACTTTGCGTGCCGGAGCTGTTCCTCCATCTTGGCGTGCTCGTAAGCCCTTGCCAGCTCCTCGTAGGTGGAGGAGGCGCTCTCTGTTGACACCATACTGCTCCGTGCTCGGTCTGGACAAGGTGTGGAGTTAGTGGGAGGATTAGTTAAAGTGTTAGTGGTATAAGTGGGAGGTAAAGTTAAGGTGACATGTTTGAGATGTGGAGTAACAATCTGCTCTTACCCGTGTCCTGAGATGGGCTCACGCTGTAGCTGTCACTCTCCTTGTCAACAGAACCTGCGACTCTGGGTGTGGGCAGCCTCCAGTCGGTGCTGAGCGTGTGGGAGGAGACAGGGGGGTGGGGGCGGTTCAGCGTCCATTGGCTGGCGTAGCGGTTGCGAGCCGCTGGGCCGGCTTTGGCTGTTCGCCGTGCAGTGGGGTCTGAGATAAACATGAAAACACAGTTTATACGAGGTCACAGAGGTGTACTTCATAAAAAAGACACTCATTAGTAATACCTGTAAACAGCAATACAAATATTTTTATTTAAGTGAGTAAAACATGCTACTGTAACAAGGATGTGTTATAAACGTGTTATGTAAAGACATGTTTAATGTCACAAATCTGTGACATCATACAGAGATAGAAAGGTAAGGCTACATGAAGGACAGTACTGGGACAGTAAAAATACAGCTAGAAGTGTTTGGGAGGGAAAAAAAAGAAAAAGTCCGTACTGGACTTACTGGTTCCTGGTCTGGCATCAGACACGTCTACCAGTGGACCGGTGGCTTGTGAGAGTGACTGGTAATGGACAGTGTGGGTGACTGTGGACGACTTCTGTTTCTGTGTCTCTCCAAAGTCGTTGTCGGTCAGTAACACAGTGGATCTATCGTCTGAGGAGAAACAGGCACAAGCTTTGTCAAGCTCATTTTCTTCGTGAGCAATGTCGTCAGTACAGCGTTAACAGGCTGCTTACCAACGGTCTCCATGGTGTCCCTCTCTTCGATGAGCAGCTGGGCTCTGGGGATGTCGATGTGCATGCGCAGCGTCTGTTGCTGTTTGTTTATTGGCTCCGCTGGACGTGTATTTTTGCTGTGGAAAAACAACAAAAGACAACTTCCGTCTGAACAAAATGCGTTCTGCTCAAACTTGACCTCAGTGAAGATGCTGAACTCTTACCTCATGAGCATCTCAGCCAAGCTCTTTGCATCTGGAAAACAATGAGAGTCATTTTAACGAGTGAGAAGGAAGGTAACGGGGATGCACTGTGAGGAACGTGAGCCCTCCCTCGTCTCACCTCGCAGCCTCTTGAGCCGTTGCTCCCTCCTTCTCCTCCTCAGCACCAGCAGTCCGATGAAGATTACAACAATTCCCACCAACACGCAGGAAATGGTCACCATCATCTTCAAACCCTCGCCGCCACTGGAAGTGTCCTCACTCACATTGGGTGCCTTCACCAAAGGAGCGATGGTACCTGTGAAGAGGTTGTGTGAAAAAAATAGCATTGATTAGTCATTAGTGAGACAGAGTTATGATATTCTGTCCTACTCAGCAGGTGATTTTTTTAATTGGAGCTCAAAATCTGTATAAAATGTGGTTTTTCTATAAAATGCCAGCATTTTAGAAACTCACTTCCATCATAGCTGAGCGTTGCAAACTTGAGCCTCTTCTCAGCGTAGCCAGCGCTGTTGTAGACCTTCATCTGCAGCTCGTACCAGGTGGCCTCCTGCAGGTCGTACAGGATGTAGCTCTTGGTGAGAGAAGTGCGCTGCGCCGTCGTCCACGTGGGCGAATCTACAGAGCGATACTCCAGGGTAAAGGAGGTGATGGGGCATCCGCCGTTGTTCCAGCCGTTTAGGTTGAGCTTGACCCGAGTGGCGTTGATGCTGGTGAAGAGCTCTTGTTCTTTTGAGTACTGGGGTTCTGTTTGGAATAAATGATTAAAAAATACTATTTATGATACAAGCTTTTAGTTAGGTATGTACTATTACATAAACACATCTGGGCTTTTTCATTTATCTTCTTTAAACATGTGCTCTGACGTAGCTTCTACCTTTCCCATGGGTCTTTGCTTCAATGATCTCACTGATGCGTCCAGGTCCCACCGCATTCTGGGCAGTCAGGGTGAACTTGTACCAGGTGCCACACTTGAGGTTTTCCAGTCGATACGAACGCTCGCTAGGACTGATGGCAAAATTACCCCATTGCTCGCTGTTATCCTCCGAGTACTGCAAAATGTAGCCTGGTGACAGTGGACATGTGATTGGCAGTCATATGGTTGAACTTTTTAGATATAAAAAAAAAAGAAGAGGTCTAACCTCTTATGGAGCTGCCTCCGTTGTCTCCTGGAATCCAAGACAGGGTGATTGAGGTGGTGGTTGTCTTGGTCACAGTGAGGCGAGGCTGGTCTGGTGGAACTGGAGGAAAGAAAGCAGATAAAACCCTCAAATGATGCAAATAATAAAATTTAACTTCACAGAAAATTCATTTGAGACATGAAAATGTGATTTTGTGTCCCGTGTTAGAGTACGTTAGCTCGGATATGTTGTCATGGCATTACCTTGAACTTGCAGATTGAGAACGATCTTATCAGATCCAAAGCTATTACTGGCCACACAAGTGTAGTTCCCAGAATCCTCTGCCTTTACTGTGCGAATAACAAGGCTACCGTTTCCATGGACACTGCGTCGGCTGTCAATCACTACGGGAGCAGGGGTTCCGTTGCTGTAATACAAATGTGTGATGAAACGTAGTATTCACACAAACAAGTCTATACAAAACTCCTTTTGTTGTATTTATACTTTACTCACATCTCCTTCAACCACTTAATGGTTGGTGACGGATCACCAACGGCCTTACATGGCAGCACGATGTCCCTCATCCAGGGGGTTGTTACTGTCCTGTTGAATGTCAGGATTCGAGATGGGGCTGGAAGATTACACAAATGCTTTATCAGCCTACAGAGATAACATAAGGTGTTCGCATGTCAGATCACCTGGTTTGCAAAAGCTCTTTATCATATTTCTACTGTCTAACCCTGAGTCAAGGCAGCACAGCAGGGGGGTGTGATGGTGTCTGAACAATGAAGCTGGGAGATGAGGACATCCATCACCTGGACCTCAGGCAGGACATAAATGTACTGAGAGGAGATGTGGGTCATGACTCCAAACACTAAAAGATCTATGACAATATGCAACCTGCTTATCAGGTCTTAGCCAACACGTAAAGCATTGACAGGGCCAAATGTTGGGTTATTTTGTGTTCAGCTGATACTAGGATACTTATGAGATGAAGCCTTATCCAGATGCGTCCTGCTTGTATTTAGAGCGTTAATGTACAAAGGTTTAACATGCTAAAGGGTAACGTCATGAGCTCACTGGACAGCAGTGAGTCCACAGAGCAGCTCCGCCTACCTTCAGCCATGGGTTTGACCGTGATGATCTCGCTGCCATTTCCACGGCCCGCAGCCGTCACAGCCACCACCCAGATACTGTATTGCCGGTTTCTGCTCAGGTTGGGGATACGGTAGAAGAATGCGTCTGGTGATGCTTCAAACTCACTACTCACCTGGAAAAGGAAGGAAACATTTAGTTATATCCAAGTTATAAGTTATCGTCATCCTGTCTTCTAACAGGCTGCAAAAACCATGTGACACAGAAGGAAAACACCAGGGCAGGTATATCTTTATCTTTAACTAACGTGAAAAAATACAATCCTCTGCTGTCTAGTGATTATTTCGCTTCTGTGATAGCAAAATATGTTTTGTGTGTGTGTTTTACCGTAGGGTGTGGGTTAGAGCAGAAAACAGTGTATTTTCTGATAATTCCATTGACTTTAAGAGGAGGAAGCCAGGATACAAACACCACTGAGTTGGATGCAGCTGCTGCCTTCACACCAGCTGGAGGACCAGGAACTAAAACGAGATGGGCGAGCTTCGTTAGGGACGCTTACATTAAATGTAAAGAGGAGAGAATCTTAATACCGGCTGTCTCAATAAGCATGATATGAACGCTGTCTTAATTTTCCTACCATCCTCCTTGGTGCGTGTGTAAATCTGTTCACTGCGGACACCATCACCAGCTCTGGTAAAAGTTAGCACCTGGATGCTGTAGTTGGTGTATTTCTCCAGCCCGTCCAGTTCCAGAGATGGTTTTGATGTTGTCACATTTCTGATCTCGCCAAGCTCTGAAAGACAAGTTAGAAAAAGCAGACCATGACTCAACCCATTTAGCAAAACCTGCAAAAATCTACACATCAGAACTTAATGTCTAATTACAGACCACTGCTAGTGATTCAGACAGAAAGAAACCCTTTGGCTACATGTGTTTTGTTGTAAATTATCTGCTAATATCACAGAGAGCTAGTGGTTAAAGATGTGACTATCACACGAGACTCCACAATAAATGCCAGGTCAGGTGTCACAGCACAACCTTGGGTGTGAGTTCATATTCAATCATAAAGTTTAAACAATCCCGCATCCAAGGTCTGCTGTTGTGGCAGACCTTGACAGGCAGCCTGCTTCCCAGAGCTGTTAGCATCCGAATGAGTGATGTCTCACTGTGCTGCCGCTTCAATGCCTGCATCAGTGTTGTCCCCTCACCATCACCTCTCCTTTTCACATCAGGGATCTACAGCAGGACACTGGCTGCATGCTGTTGTTGACGCATTTAATAGGCAATGAAAACATACAAAACAAACATATTTTACCAATGAAAAGATGCAGTATGTTTATACAGTCTGCACCTTTATAGCAGAAAACCCTGTTGTTATTGTTTCTGCTGCTCATTCTTGGTTTATTTAAACGGTCTAAACCTGAATAAAGACTGCAGACTCAGAAGCGTAATGATGTTTTCCTCCTGTATGAACAGTGGAGCAGGGAGACGATGATGGTGCCCAAGATTTATGCCTGTGACTTCACATTATGCACAAGACTTGACAGGCAGAGTTGGTTTGCACTGTAACAGTGAGCAAATGCTCATCGTTGAATTTAACAGTGGTTTATAAATAATTTGGCCCGTGTAAATGCAAAAAATGATAATGTAGCCTTATATTTGAGATTTACTGTGTTAGATACATGTATCCAATTATTTATATATCATATATCAGATTTATATATCAGTGTTTTTGCAATAAAAAGATTGAACATTAATGTATTTATTTAATTTAAACTTCTAGCTATATTTAATTTAATTTATTTAGTGGACTGTTTTATACACCTTGGTCTGAAGGGCAGGTTGGTGTCTCTCACTTTGACATGTAAACTGATTAGCTTGGGGGAATAAAACAGCAGCTTTCTGATTTGGTCTTAAATGCACATAAAAAATGTCCAAACTGGCTGATTTCAACAAAACTGAGATACAAACAGAGTTTTAACCACTGCTGTTAGATGCAAACTGCGTTTCACTCAGTTGGACAGCACTTGTTTGGGACTCACTTTTGTTAAAGCATATCTAGAACAGTAAATGCCATTTATAAGACTATTGTATTACTATTTTTGCATTTGCACTCGCCGCTACAAATAACATTTTAATTAAACTTTGGTTATTTGCTCACTGTTACCATGCAAACTAGTTCTAGCTGTCAAGTTCTGGGTATTCATGTTATAAAAGCAAATCAACATGATGTGACAGTGCGGGGGGCAAAGGTAATCATGCTGTCACTACCAATCCCACCAACTCAAACCAGGCATGTGACAGCGCCTTGCCATGCTGTCTGACTTCCACAAGGCCATGCTGCTGGCTAGCAAAGGACCTCACTCTGACACCAAATATCTGCACTGCCTGAGAACAGCAAGCAGATCCTTTGTAAAAAGAAGTGCTTTTTGTTTACCTCCATCTGGTAGGTTGGCCCAGTAGATGACTCTGAAACCCAGTAGGTTGCCATTAAGAGCGTCTTTGGGAGGTGTCAGCCAGGACAGAGAGATTACCTCTGGAGACGTGGCGATGGCCTGGACATTCTCTGGTGGGCGGCTAGGCACTGAGGGAGGATGAGAAAGCTCAGTTATCAGAAGAGCAGCACATGGCAGTACCCACTGATGTCCACTAGGTTGTGACAGATCCTCACACATTACTTACTACCTGTTCAGAGTATGTATGGTGCACGTAATATCCAATGTTTAGCATTTTTGGTGCAGTGAAAAATCCAGTCACCATATTTCAACATTGACATTGATAATACACCTTCACTGGGGCTAGATAAAAGTATTCAGCATCTTACCATCTTCCAGTGTGGTAGCAGCCACCTCTGTGGAAGACGGCCCCGTCCCTGCACTGTTGCTGGCTTGCACCACAACTCCATACTGGGTGAACTTCTTCAGGTTGTCCAGCACCAGGTTTTCTGCATTGTCTCCCGTGGTTTCCACACTGATCACACTGAACTGGTAGTTTCCACCTGAGCTGTACTCCCTGTAGCCCACCTGGTAGCCCCTGATGGCCCCGTTCTGGAGGTGCTTCTTAGGTGCCTGGTGGAGGAATCGTTTCCCAGGTTCAGAAACACTTATTCAATGCTTACTGAAAGGTTTTTGGACTAAGTGTTTTGGTCAAGAATCTTCTGTAGTTCCCTTTGCTTCAGGGTAATGCTTACTAGCTTTGTTTTCTTACAGCATCACTCAGCAGAAAGTGACAGATTTTTTTCAGCTCCAGTGGATCGGATTATTCTCATTAAGTTTCTCAGTGGGGGAAGAACTACTTGAAGGGTTCACTGAAGAAAAAGCACTAAAAAGTCTTTAAACTGCTTCGAAAGCTGTTCACAGAATGGCAAGAATGACAACTCATGCAAAAACATGTTGCATGTTCATGATGTAACATGTAGTTATGAAAGATAATAGTTATACTAGAGTTTCCCCTTCCATCGTGCCTTCCAGCTTTGTACCCACATATCATATAAACACCGACAGTGAGACGAACTCACCCTCCAGGTGACTCGGATGCTCTGGGAGGAGAGGGCTTCCAGCTGCACATCCAGAGGTGGTCCATCAGGAGCTGAGAAAAGATCATCAAAACGTACATCTTTTAGAAGTCTCCGATGTCAGACTGAGTCAGTATGTGGACAAATGTGATGGTCGCTTTTATGAGTCACTGCTGAGGGTGAGGAGAAATGCTCTGTGGGGGCTGACAGGGGTGAGATGAAGGGATGGGGGGTAATTTGCAAAAGGGGTTCAGGCTCAGTATATTGACTGTAGTGTGACATTTACTACAGAGGCCGCTAATTGCAAAGTTCTGCTTTTAGCACGGGGTCAGCATGTGTTCAATAATGCAACAGAGCCAGCGGCTGATGTCTGCAGGCTGTTAGTTTCCCTCTCTTTGTCTCCAGCCTTTTGTTCACGACACACACGCAAAGTTGCTTCTTGTTTTTTTTTTTATATATTTGAACAAATCCTCATTTAGTCCTGCAGAGGAAGCAGCGAAGGCTGTGTATGTGCATGTGGAGGAGCATCTGTTCATTGTTACCTGCTTCATCAGTGGTGATGGTCAGCTCATTGCTGGCTTCGCTCTTGCCGATGAGATTCTTGGCAAACATGCGGATGTTGTAGGTGGAGGAGGGGTGAAGGTCGATGATGGTGGCTTGGTTCAGCTGAGGTGAGACATCTTTGGTCTTTTGAGCGGTATCCCAGGAGGCTGGGCGAGGAGAGACCAAGGTTTATTGGGGTTACAGAAGTCAAAGCAGAGGTCAAATCAAGCTAAGTGCATCAGGACATGCTGCTTTAAATCAGTGCTGACACTAAGTGAATGGAGGATTTATAAATGTCCCAAAGGGTGTTTTTTCCCCTCAACTGGCACATATACAAAGTAACATGTTATGTGTCATTGTGGTTAACTCCATGTAATCATGGATCTGATTGATTGTACCTGATTTATTTTTGCTCTCAATATCGAATCCTGTGATTGGACTGTTGCCATCAAAACCCATGGTCCAACGCAGAGCAATGGTTCTGTCCTTCACCTCTCTGATCTCCACTTCTGGTGGATCTGGCGGCTCTAAAATGAACAAAGTTATCCACCACATTGTTATTTCAAACTCAATGTAATGTGCATTATCTGCAGGTGGTGTGGGACTGAAAGCAGTCTGCTCTCCTGCTCTGTGAGCAGTTCAGTCAGACATGGCCGTACCTTGCACTGTGAGCTGTATGATTCCTCTGTCTTCACCAAAGGAGTTGATGGCATGACAGGAGAAGAAGCCAGAGTCGTCCCTCACTGTCGGCATGATCTGGTGGATGCAGTGGGAAGAGATAATGACAGTAATTAACTGGTGTAATAGATCATACTTTACCGATGACTGCAGTCCTATTAGTGGTCCTGATGTGACAAAATGGTTGAAATTACAGAGAAGCTCTTTGACAAGTCAACATGAGGTTTATTCTATTTCATACATATCTAAAAATAAATGAACAAGTGCGTCTGCTTCCGTTCACATTTTTCCATCAAACTGAAAGTTCATTATAATCATGTGGAGGTATGTTTTTATATACATTAAAAAGATTAGAAACAACAAATATTTTTTAAAATACTGTTTTTTTCATTAATTTATCGCAACAGTTTTATACATTAAAACAAATAGCAGTGATTCAATCGACTTACCTTCAGATTGAGCTTAAAGCCCGTCACTCTCACATTTTTCTGACTGTATTAACCAACTTTTTAAAGTTCATTTTTAGGGTCCACAAATTCTAACCATGAAGAAAATCCTAAGTGTCATTATATGATCATCTCAAATGCATGGCTTTAAACTGTATGCATCTGATCCTGGCCTCCTACCTGCAGCGTGGAAATGACTTCATCGCCCACCTCCTTGACAGAAACCACGTAGCGTCTCGTCTCCGGGTTGATAATGCGTTCCTCCTTCTCCCAGCGCACCATGATGGGTTTCTCACCGTGTGCTGTGCAGCTCATCTTCTTCTCTTCACCCTGCGTGGCCAGCGTGGTGTTGGGGTAGGACGTGATCATGGCAGGAACTGAAGAAAACACAAGTCAAAGACAATATTTTGTTAGATTCACAGAATATTGGTGAAACTAGTTATTTTTAAAGCACTTTTTGTACAATCGGTAACCAAAATTTGTGAACACGATCGAAAAGAAGCACGTATACAGGGAAAACATTTAAAATATATTCAGAAAATGGGTTATTTTATACCATGTATTATATTGTACTTTGTATATACTATACTATACTATACTTAGCTATACTATATAGTATATATTATACTTATACTTTGTATTTACGACTGCATTATTATGACAATTAGCTGTTCATTTATCTTTGGGTCATGTGATTGGCTTATTTCTGAAAGCTAACTTTATGGTCATAAAAAAACATTAAAAACATTAAAATAAATATTAAGGAAATCTTTTGAATCAAAAATGAAAAATGCATTTAACAAAATTATTTTCATAATGAAAAAAAATACAACCAGAAAAACTAAATGTACGACCCTACAAGATGAACAGTCACATAATTATTTTTATTTAGTAACTTCAGTTATATTTTTTCCTCCTGTTTTCTATCTAATATTGATTTTAACAGAACTCTACACGTTTTAGGTTTGTTTCACTTGTTTTGCGCACCTAATGTAACATATCACAAGGCACTAAACTCTCCTTCCAATCAGATGTCTCATTGTTTTAACAGAAAGTCTGAATGATTCTTCATGTGCAAAACTCCAATTAAAAAATCAGTTTATTTAAATCCTTTATATCCATTATTAAGAATAACTAACAATCTAAACATCTTGTGCATGACTGATGCAAAAGCTAACGCCTTAACATTGTTGCCAACACGTGAATCAGGTCCTAAACGGTACAGCGATGCTCTAACGACTCTCTGAAGACACCACACTTAACACACACTAACGACATACAAGGCTCATTACACCCACAGCAGACTGTATAACAACCCTCCTCTCCCAGATGCTCTCACACCACGCAAACACAAGGAGGAGCATGCACACAAACATGCTTATTTCCTGCCCCCCACCCCCCACACACACATACACAAACACACAAAGCTCGACTCTGCTGATGTGATGAAAAGTGTCAGGCAAGAGGTTGCAAACATTTAAGCCTCATCTCTTATTCACTCTGCAGCCATTTGGGGCTTGTCTTTGGAAAGGAACGCTGATCTATTTTGCATGATTTTTTTTCTGTGAGACACATTTGAAAGTGAAGGGAAAGAAATAGCTGCGTGGGCTTTATGTAAACGTTATCATTTTAGAGCGCAGCATCTCTAATTTTGCAGTGTATGTGGCGCAGAGGTGGCAGAAGGGGATGTTGACACCCCTGGAAGAGCAGATACTTAGCTAGGTGAGAGAATGGAAGGGCAGTGGGGTGTATTAAAAACATCAGACAGTCCTACATCTCTGATTTGAAGATAAAACTGACCAAACTTATGCATTATAGTGTTTAAATATGACAAGTATTTGCTTAAAGGGTTTCATACATCTAGTGATCAAGTTTAAATAAATGTACCAAAAACCCATCATGCTATAAAGGACCAGGTGGATGCATTCGTAAGTGTAAGTAAAACACACAAAATGAACTGAATCATGATTCAATGAGCTGCCACTTCTTTGTAGGAGAAATTACTGCTTTGTTACAGCACATGTTATATATCCTCAACCTGCACCAGTCTGCCTCTTTCTCCTGCCTGCCTTAGGTCCTCACACCTCAGCCTTACCTCCGTGCATGTCTGTTTATGGAGTTTAAGTATTTTTTTGTTTATTTTGGCACTTCCCCATCCTAAAGTAACTATCAACTTTCAAATAATTTAAAAATACTTTAATCTTCATGTCTTCTTGGCTACTCGTGACCTGAGGAAGATAGATAATTTTCAAATTGTGTCTTCATAGCTGTTCTAATTAAACTAAGGAATGAATGACAACAGGAAAATCTATACAATTTGTGTGTATGTACATCTAGCAGTGTACCAGTGTGTGCCTTTTTATGCCTGCAGCTAGCTGAGGAAGCCCTGCAGCACACTTTGGGCCTCTAATTGTTGCAGTGATGTATTTCTTTAATATCCAGCAGAATCATGGTGACAGAACAGGAAGAAGTGCAAAGAAAGACAGAGGAGAAGGAAGAGAGAGGTGGGAGGAAGGGAAAGGGAGTCCCCTTGCAGCAACTGATCTGATTCAGGATTTCACAAAGTGAAACACATAAAAGGCACATTTTCATCTTTAATCTCGGGGTAATATTTGAGGTTAATTCTTTTTTTTTGGTACTTATTTTTCTGTTTTATTCATACACTGAAAAACACTGAACACACCCTTATGTGAATGTATATATTTGTATCAAAGCAGAGATGACTAAACATACACAGACATAATACAACCCGACATGCTCTGTGCTTCCCTTTAGGGACCAAACAGAAGCGGTGTATTTTAGAGGAAGAGGAAAGAAAAACATGGCATGCTTTTCAAAAACTAAATAATAAAAAGAGCATAAAGTGTGTGTTTACTGCAAAATACAATGTGTCTTATGTGGAGGTGAGATGAGCCCTGTTCCTCCACAGCAACCCAGAGGGCAGTGATGATACACTTAAGCCTGCAGGGGATTGTGAGGGATAGGCTGGCTGCTGATAGGCTGCTCCCTTGATACAAAAGACCCCCCACCCACTCCCCCCTTCCTCCCTCTCTTCTCCCAGGCTCCCTTTCACCTGGCCAGGTTACCATGCCAACCAGCATCGGACAGTCTCTCCCCACCTCTCCTCCTCTTTCCTTTTTCTCTCTCTAGACTCTACTCTTAAAAAAGGGGGCCATTTCTAGTAGCCAGGAATAGAAAATGGACCTGCCATTGATTTCCACGGGACGGTGGTGATTACACAATCTCACCCTGAATGTCGCAATGCAGAAATGAAAAGCAATACGAAAAGAAAACATCCCTAACGTCTCTGACTGATGTGGACACCAAAATGAACCAAATAGGGTCATAATCACAGATAATTACAGGTGAACGGCTAACTCAGTGTGAGACCATTCATCTGTGATCACAGAAAGAAAGCATGGTACAGGTTCAATTGCACGTGAGAGGTGATAGAAAGGGATTGCATTTATTTCAGCATTATTTAAGGCATATTATCGACACCAACAGCACAGAAACACGAAGCTCCTCATTGCAATGAATGAACTATGTGATCGCATTTTATTTAAACTGTAATGGACTATGTTTTAAAAGATTACCAGTTATTACCTGTCTGTATTCACACCTAAATGTTACCCAAAATGTTGTAACAGCTTGGTTATAAAATAGACCATACAGTGTATCATCTCTTAGACACACACAAACATGTGCAAGCATAATCTGAGTTTCATCCATGTGATAACATTAGGGTGATGATCTGCATCATACATGGGGTGCCTTGCAGTGTAGTTCAAGCCACAGGGCACCTCTGCTCCACGGTACCAGAAGTGCAAGACAAGAGGACAAGGGCTGAGATGCATCGAGCTTCTTGCCCTGGGGGCAGACTGTAAGTGGGTGATGGGGAAGAGATGTCCTGGATGGGAGCTGGGGGAGGGGAAGGACACCACGATCACACATAGATGACTGGTTCACTGGATGACTGCAATGTACTGAAATAATTCCCTTAGCTGCACAATTGGCTTGGATATTAAGCATGATAGGAAATATACGCCTGCAGTCGGAGCAGACCTCCGTGCAGAGGAGGCCCCGTGCAAATCAGTAAATAGGATAAAATAAAGAGATCAGGAGACTTCCATATGGTTCTCTGAAGGACAATGGTGTTGGGAGACTTCTCAGAACCAAGAGGGCATTTAGCACTGCTCTTCAGATGAGTTTCATTACATGTTCTTCCCTCTTCACCGTCTTCAGACGTTATGATGTCTAGCAGGCTTGATTGGTTTTAATTGGTCCTGATAAACACTGAGTGGCTGTTGACTGACTCAGATAGCATCCACTGTGCATTGGTAATGAACTAAACTGCATCTGCTTCTGAGCTACTGTAGAGAGGCTTGACTGGAAATTGCATTAAAATCATTTGTCTAAGCCTCCACCTGCAACCAGTGTCGAGACGGAACGAAAACTGTTTACTGCTGTAATAAGGAAGCTCATGAAGTTAAAAATAATCACAAACACCAGTGCTTACACGCACGCTTGCACAGTTTAATCCTGGTGCAGGAAGGGCAAGCTATTTCTGCTGGCTGTTAGTGCGTGCTGGATGATGCATGGTGTATTATGACGAGACATTAGCCTATGCACAGACACTCATAACAATGAAAGTGCCAAGTTATGACATCACAATAGCTGCAATTCATTTCCTTGGGAGTCCACCACAATAGCCTGGTAAAGTAGGATCTGTCTGAAGCACTACATTAGCATTCTGGCCCATTATTCTTGTGTAATAGCTGCAGTGTGTTGCACTGTATCTGTGCCTTTACATTAAAGGGCACAGTCTTTTGTGAAACAAATGTCTTTGTGTGCACTTGTTTGCTCACCTGCTTCAAATTTGCAGCACCTCAACCACACATGTCTCTTGTCTCACACATCTCAGAGCCTCTGATTCAGTTTATTGATTGTCTACTGTATGTGTACTGACAAATTTAGGCAGCCAATAATGCACAATGAAGATCATACTATCCATCACGTGAGTGCTTCAGCATGCGTCAGCTTGTTTGCTTCCCTAATTGGCTCCTAAGCCTCTTAAGTCGCCACCACTGCTCTAGTGGTGTAGGCTGGCCTGAATAAACAACATTAAAACAGCGCACAGTGTTCCGAACATGACAGTCTTAGATATTTTAGAGGACTACACAGTACCTGTAAAGGACAGGGAGAAGCTTCAAGGGTTAATGAGCTCATTGTCTGAATGAACACACACACACAAACACCAAACACACAGGGGAGCTAGAATGAGGTGTGGCTCGTCTTGAGATTCAGGCTACTACAGAGAAGAGACACAAATCAGGCCAGCAGTGGTGTCACAACAGATACCTCAGGAGCAGAGGGACTACAGACAGAAACAACACAGTGAAAGACAAACATCTATCATGTGTTATTTAAACATGTTGTTGAAAGGTTATCAATAATGTGGCTGAAAGGTTTAACCAGAGACAGAATCAGCTAAGAGTTGCCTCAGCTTCTACACGGCTTTCTAACTGTGAGAACATCAGTTTACTTCTTTCATGTCCTTCATGTGCATTTTTTTTATTCTAACATTGTTAAAATGGAAAATGTAATAAAAATGTAATAATATGTGAATAAACATAAATGAATGAAGTTCAGTCACTGGACAGTTTCATCACTCACTTATAAACACTACCAGTGTTACATATGTAGGAATCAGTGATTAGCCCAACATGTTTTTGGACTGTGGAGGGAAAATAACAGCTAAGATTCAAGCTACAAATCTTCATACAGAAAGGGGATAGCAGCACCACTCCACAAAAGCAACTCTTTCTCAAATCTACTGTGAAACATCTTCCACTGCAAAACCCAATAGTTCACACTCAACTACTCCACTGTGATTCAGATATTTTATTAGCCTGCAGGCTGTTTGTATTGTGTCTAAATTAACTTTGACATAAAAAGGCCCTAAAAGCTTTTAAAATATACTATTATCACATTTATGTATGAAAGAAATTTAGATTTTAGACGCAGAATACTTACTGATAGTAATTGCGAATATAAAAGTATTTATAGATCAGATTGTTAATCATGTCTTTGTTCATGTATGTTGGTTTGTGAGGGAGGCTGATCAGCTGCAGTCAGACAGGAGGGGTCATGAAGGAGTTTTAGCCTATCTGATGGGCTGACAACGAGACACTCAGCAGGGTGTACTCTGCTCTGGTTTGATAAGAGCCACGGGGGCATAAGCCTCATCTAACGCCTGATCAAAATGAGCACCCAGCCACAATACACCAGCTGGAAATGGCTGTGCACACGTACAGATTGAATGTCTCTGCAAAATCTTGATGTACAGTGCTGTATATCATTATTTAATGTCACAAATAAAGTACCCATTCTTGCACCACTGCTGTGCAACAACACCTGCCTCTTTGCAAAGATAATAGAACATAATAGAACAGACACAGAAACAAAGAATACTTACTTATAAATATTAGGAAAAGGTTTCCAATATGCATTTAAAACATAAACATAAAGATAATTCTCCTTTAGAAAATGTGAAAGAGGAAAGACATGAAAGGACCCAGATGGATCCAGGCAGATGGATCTTTTCCAACCTTTTCTCCTGCATTCCCCAGTCCTCTTTTCTGCCTGTATGCAGAATTCAGGGATGTTGGATGAAAGATAAAACTTGGACCACTTTAGTTTCACCAAGCAATGCCACGGTGATGACCCCAGCTAACTCCAGTTTAACCCTTATGATTCAGCATAAACCAGAGCTGTCCAAAGTCGGCCCTCCAGCACCGCTGTCCTGCAGGATTTTAATATTTCCCTGCTCCAACACACCTGCTAGCCTACAAGGCTCTGCACAACGACTCATTATGGTGAAATGAAAACCAGGACTCCCTGGTATAGACCTCCTCACTTAGACATTACCAGCAGCCTGGACATGCACATAAGGACTTACTTTTGACATTCAGATACATGGACTTGCTGACATCCGCCCCGACGTCGTTGCTGACCCTACACAGGTAGAAGCCACTGTCCTCTTCCAGCACATGCTTGATGAGCAGAGAGCCGTTCACTAACACCTCGATCCGAAAGCCTGAGTTGAGAGCGATGGGTTTGAACTGAGGGACCCCGGCACCTGTCAGAGAAGAGAATTACCGTTACATACGACTTAAAAAGCACACAGTGGCTGGTTGATGTTCTGGTCACATCCACTAAAATGAATGAAACATTAACACTTTGCTCTGAGTTAAAATCTGAAAATTGAATAGAAAATGAAACAGGACAGCTAGTGAACAAGCCCAAATGTGATATGTGGATAAAATCAGGTGGAAAAATACTGTTTTTAATAACTTTTAGCAATTTGAAGTGGTGTGATGAAGTAATAAGAACTTGTTTCACTTATGTGAGCTTAATGTGATCCTTGTGGTAACTGTGCAAAAAGCCACATTAGTTAACCACATAAAAGGTAAAGAGATGGTGCAACAATGACCATTTCTGACCTCTTTACTTTACTTCTGATTCACTTTATCTGAGTTGAGCTTTACAGAGATAATGTGTTGCTTCTTTTTCCTAAAGCCGCTGAGAAGTGTTGGGTTCTGTAATATTTGTGACGCGCTTCGTCCTTTAGGCCCACAGAGACGCTGGATTCAAGATGCGTTTCATTTATTTATTTACACCAGCTCTCAGCGTTTTAGCATAACCTACAGATAGTGTGCATGCTGATGATGAATAGAGTAAAATTAAAACAGAATTATTGAAAAAGAAAAAGGGAAACAAAAGTTAAAAGCAAATTAAACAAAAAGTTATGATTACCCAAGCTGCCTCTTCCAAACCTTTCCCCAAATAGAGGTGTATCTTTTAAAACTTTGCGCCACACACACACCTAATCACACACACACAGTGCTCCCCAGACTACACGTCTTCTCTATAATGTTCACATGTTTACTCTGATCTGAACAGCTGAAAATTCATTAAATGTTTTTTCTTTCATTTGTGATATGTGTCATCTTCATTTGTTCCTCACTATTAACACTTACTGATATTTATAGGTCTTTGCAAAGTGTTTTCTTTATACCTACCTCTAAAGTATTTAACACATTGAGGTTGCAGAGATCATTATATCAATGCACTTTTTGAGCAGAGGAATAAAAATATGCACATGGCTTTAAACTCTCATTGCATACAAACCAAACTCAAAGTATATTTCTGATCATTTCTTCATTTAATTTCATTGTTTAATGATCTTTTCTTAATGTCAGGGTACTATTTTTTATTAAAATGAATTTATTCTAGAAGAATTGGGGTCTTTGTGATCTATGATCAAAAAACAAATTAAAAAATCCTCTGATAAATGCTCTCATCTCATCTCTTCATCTCACAAAAGATATGTGTCATCATGCCCTGCAGTTGCCATCCGTTCATTCTCTACACCAGCCTCATCCTGTTCATGGCTGCTGGGTGCTGGTGGGAGTCTCTCCCAGCTCATACTGGATGAGAGTGCAGCGTGGCTCAAACCCAAAACTGTCTTGATGAAAAAATAATGCAAACTAATCCACACCCATTCCCATTATGTACACTAACTAGCTCGCTTTTGTGATCAACCTGCAATAAATTCAGCTCAGGAGAGACAGCAGACTCTGCAATGGAATGATGGAATGAAAAAATCTGAAAAACATTGACTATCCCTTTGGCTCACTTTGTTATTTTACAAACTTTCAACCTTAAAAGACGTGAAATTCTCTCAGTTGAACTGCTACATTTGTTTAAAGTTATGCATTCAACCTCAAGGCTGTAGACACACGTTTTCTATGCTGGCATTCTGAAAAAGACTTTCTATAATGGAGTTTAGGCTCACTGTAGAAGACAAAAAACCAAGCCAAAATAATAAAAGCACACACACACAAACATTTTGCTTTAGAATAATAATCAAATTAGAGAAGAGGTAAGTCATTCAGTTCTGTAAAAATGTTTTTAAGAAGCTTCAGAGGCTTGGCTTTGTGCTACAGTCGTGTGCTTACCTTTTGAATACTCCCACTGGATGGTAGGAACAGGATAACCTTGAGCTGAGCAATTTAATATCACAGATTTTCCATAGATGCCATCCTGATCCTTAGGTTGCACCACAAATTTAGGAGGAACTGCAATTAAAGGAGCAATCTGATCAGGCCTTTTACTTAACTACCAGTTAAACATTCGGACACACTTCCCATTGAATTTAATAGGTAAGTATATGCAAAGATAAAAATCCAGAAGTCCCTCTCAAATATCTTCCGTCTTCCTCACCTCGGACAATGAGTTGACTTTGGTGCTCGACAGCGGCAGCTTGGTTCCGTGCGATGCAGGTGTAGTTGCCATTGTGCATCAGTGTGAGGTTGGAGATACGAAGGGAGCTTGTAAAATCAATGTTGTCTATGGTTACACCCAGGCTGGCTGGGATTGGTCGACCGTCTTTCTGCCAGGTGATGAATACCGGCTGGTCACCTGACATGACCACACAGGGGATGAACACTCGTTGGCCGATGGAAAACCGGGGAAACTCAAATGGGTGGATGGTAGGTGGGACTGTCAAGGAAACATATAAATTAATTTCTCCCTTAGGTATGTGGTATACATGTCTTTAATTTAAACTCATTCACCAGTTGTGCATGAATAGGTAACTGGTTTTCAAATATAATGACTAGGAACATTTACTAAGCACATCCATAGCACCTCATTAGTCCCAATTCTCTCTTTATCACCTCGTGTTCCATGTCAGAACATGCTGCGATTATGCAGGAATGCAAAATGCAGAGGAAATATTTTAGCTCTCCCACATTAAGCAGTGTAATTCACTGCTAAATAACATGCATATAACATTCACTCTCTTTCTTTGCTCTCTGGGGACACTGTAGCCATCGTGAGAACCAGATGCTATGGAAAATTAATGATTTAAAATACCATTGGAATAAGCAGCACTTCAGGGCTTATTTAATTCACAATAAAATGGGCATAATAGGCTCCTGGGGATTCCCTCTCGGCAGCGGTGGAATGCTAAGCAGCTGAGAGGCAAATTAGCCGAGGCAGAATAGTGGCGTAGCTTTGTCTATGCTGTGTGATTCCCCCTCTTTTGCACACTCGTTAGCACGTCAAGACCCGCCAAGAAGAGGGAGGGGGCCGGATTTGCCCATCCGATGTTTCAAATTATGCATCGTCACTGGAGAAAGAGAGCCATCTGAGGTTATCATCATCTGGCTCCGCTCGGCATGGCTGCATATTCAGATGAGCTCCAGATAAGCTGGCTGAGAAGATGGAGATGGTGTTTTTCTATCTGTGATGTGTGTGTTTTATTCACAGGTTGTTTTACAGAAATGTACGCCTGTATATCTGTGTTTCCTCAGTGTGAATACCTCAGTGATGCCAACGTGACCACACAGGGTCAGTGTGCCAGGTGATGATGTGATATCAGCAGACTGGAAGATTAATGACGTAGTATCCATAAATACTCTGCAAATACTAATATGAACGTAGCTAGTAAATGTTCGGGGACACCAAATGATGGCATTAATTGTGAATCATGATCAGTACTCGTGTACAAATAAAATGAGGTAAAAATTGGCTTCATACCTTTCACAGTTACATAGACGCTCTGGTGAGTGGACAGCTGTGGCTGCACCAGCACGTTACAGGTGTATTCTCCTTCATCCACATCCTTTTGCACATCAAACAGCTTCAGGGTACCGTTCTCGAAGGCCCGCTGCCGGTGATTGTATGGCAGCAAATTGGAGTCCTTGTACCACTTGATGGAATAGTAAGGGTAGCCAATGACACGGCAGTGAATGTACATGTCCCGACCAGCGATGGCAGTGAGGTTTTTCATTGGTCTGATGCTGGCAGGCCCTTGAGGACACATTGGAGAGACAACTCTCTTAAAATGATTTTGAGGCAGGGGATGGGCTAAAGGATGGCTGTGCTGTGCTGTGTGTGTTTTCAAGACACCACAAAAGTTACATGCCTTGATTTATTCTGACATTTTTTTTACAATGAATTGTTAAGAGGTTTCAGACTGGTGGATAAAGTTAGAGGAACTTAAAGGCTTCCTCTGCTCACAATCATCAGCAGCGCACCTGAGCTGCTTTGTCTTCCATCCATCCATCCATCCATCCATCCATCCATCCATCCATCCATCCATCCATCCATCCACCCATCCACCCATTCACCCATCCATCCATCCATCCATCCACCCATCCATCCATTCATCCATCCATCCATCCATCCATCCATCCATCCATCCATCCATCCATCCATCCATCCATC
>JBAMHV010000016.1:910943-940050 GCA_037177535.1 Pseudomugil gertrudae | reverse complement strand
CATCCATCCATCCATCCATCCATCCATCCATCCATCCATCCATCCATCCATCCATCCATCCATCCATCCATCCATCTTATACCATTTATTCCCTGAACGGGGCACGGGGGGGCTGGAGCCAATCCTAACTGACATTGGGCGAGAGGCGGGGTACACCCTGGATAGGTCGCCAGTCCATCACAGGGCCAACACACATAGACAAACACCCATGCACACACATACTCACTCCTATGGGCAATTTAGAGTATCCAATCAGCCTATCCCCACGGTGCATGTGTTTGGACTGTGGGAGGAAGCCGGAGTACCCGGAGAGAACATGCGCACCACACAGGAAAAATGCTGGTTGGACCTCCACCAGCTGACCTCAAACCAGCAACCTTCTTGCTGTGAGGCCACAGTGCTAACCAACTGCGCCATCATGCAGCCCTGCTTGAGCTTCCTTCATATAAATATGAGCTTTTGCCCATTGGAGCGGCTGACTTCTGGATCCCTCTGTTCGGTACTGTAGTGAATATGACCTTTTGCTTCCAGTGACCGCTTGAGTGAATGTTCCCTCTCTGTACTCATATGGCTATTATCAGAGCTATTAACTCAATGTCTGCTTTTGCACAAACATGTGAAAAAGAAACAGAACAATCAACTGACGTTCCTCGTTTCCATCAGAAAAACGGCCATCTAGGATCCTGGACAAAAAACAGGCATATAGCAGGTTGCTACTCTCTTTAGAGAAGAGAGAGATGATTAAGACCCAATGATGCGAGAAATAGTCATTCCACTTCCACTGCAATGGCATTGGTGGAGGTTTATCTTCAATGGTTGACTGCCTTCTGCATCCATGAACCCTCTAGTAAGAGCTAGGAGATTGCCCTATTTAGCCTTCCTACATGCAGAAATGAACACAGTGAAATTAAGCCAACTGGTGTGTAGAGAGTATGCTTTCTCTGTCTGCAATAAAGAAATAGTAATGACCATGCACCAGGCACAGAATGCCTGAATACCCTAGTATTACCACAAGACAACAACAATCCAGTCAACCATAACCTTGTACAGAGAACAAAGCCCTCCACTGACGCAAAAAGTAAATCACACTGATAGTAAAAAGCTGCCAGCAGATGTTTGTAAGAAGCAGGTGGAGAATAAAGGACCGATATGTCAGAGAGAGAGAGAAAAAAAGAGAAACCTGAATCCCCTTAACAAACATAGTCAGGCGTTCTGCACATCAGCGTGCTTTAGAGAGGTTCCCCATTAAAAACATATTAACGCAGAATATCACAAGACATGTTGATGTGTATATGTGATAGTGTGTCGGAAGAGTTGATCTGACAAGCACCTCTTACGTTTATTCGCGCCTGGTAGGAAACTGTCCCAGCCGAGTTATTGCAGATGCAGCGGTACACCCCTCCGTCAGGGACCTGGGTCTGGCTGATGTTCAAGTGGCTGACCACTTGGCCTTTTGTGTTGTTGTATTGGGAGATGCGGTGCCGGCTGCTCCGTATCACAGGTTCATCATCCAGAGTCCACGTGACCCGGGGCTCCGGCGTTCCTTTCACCGTGCAGGACAGGGACACAAACTCGTTGATGTTGTAGACCTTTTCGCTGAATGAAACCAGAATCTTGGGGGTACCATCTGGACAAAGGAACCAGTTGGAAACAGAGAAATGTTTTCTGTTTTGCAGATGATTTCCAAACCAAGAACTATTAGAACCCATGCATCTAAATCTGAGTGTACAAAAGACGATTACAGCAACCTTATACGACTCCATTTCATACTTGTTCTCTACACATTGATGTAGTTGGACAAATCAGACACTGCAGCAGCACCTCATGCATCATCATATAAGCTCGTTCAGACAGAGTAATAAAAATGTACAGCCTCTCCAGGACTGCCCTCCACATATACACTATGTTTAACTGCAAATATACATAGATGGAAAAATACACACCTAATTAGTTTTCATGAATACAACTTTCAAAGTGAGCTCTGACCTTCCAGTGTGACTTGAACAAAATCCTGGGCAGACATCTTGCCATGTCTGGCGAAGCACTGATAGGCTCCTCCGTCACTCTTCGCCATTCCAGCCATGACCAGGGTTTCTCTGTTTTGCCCCGTCATGTGGACACTGTTGCTGGGGTAGATGAGCTCTCCGTTGCGGTACCACGACAACTGGTACTCCTCAGAGCCCGTCACACCACAGGACAGTGACACCTGGCTCCCCACGCTGCTCCTTACAGTTTGTGGACTCACCATCACCTTTAGGGGCTCTTGTCGGGGAGATTGGTTGAAGAACAGGATTCACGATAAAACAGTAAATGATATATGTAAATGCAGTAGCTTAAATATTAATAGCAACTTATTCTGATCACCAGAATCACTCGGCACATGCCTGTGAGCACTGACCTTTTACATGCAGTCTGCCAACCACCTCAGCATTGCCGTAGCCGTTCCACACTTCACACACATACGTTCCTGTGTCACTAGACTGGGCTCTCTCTATCAGCAACCCTGTCACACTCTGTCTGAAGCGTGTGTCTGGCTCCAGTGGCCGGTTGTCCTTAAGCCAACGGTATTTGGGTGTAGGATGACCGGAGGCCTTGCACGGCAGCTCCACCCGATGAGATGCCATCACCTCCCGACGCTCAAAGCTGTCCAGGATGTGGGGTGCTGAGTTGGTTGGATCTGGGAGGGGAGAGGTGGTCTTAGTTTTCTAAACAACCATCAAACCCACTATTTAAAGCAGGGGTCTCAAACATTGATCACTAAGGGTCACTGCAAGCTTTAGATGCTTCCCTGCATCTGATTCAGATTAAAATACATCCAACTTGTTTCCAAGTTCTGCACAATGACCCATTAAAGTGATTCATCAGCATTTTTTTTACCCAGAGTGATTACCCATAACAATGGCTAAAATTAGCCTAATGTGTAATGGTCACCATGGAGCACATGAAAGGGCACACTCTTAATACAAAATTATACAAAGATCAGTAAATCAGTATGCATGTGTAATACCAACACAGCAAAGAAAATGCAGTTTTAAATATTGTAAGTACAGTTAAAAACCACTTTCATGCTCAAATGTCTTCATTTGACAGGGATAAATTATTCCATCCACACTAGATCTCACATTTCTCACCACAAAAACAGCTCATATAAATACTTCTGTTATTTAAATACATAAATACAGACGTACTGATACAAGCATATTCATTTACTGATGGCATGCACAAAATCTTTAAACTGGCCATTTAAATAGTTCAAGGAAAAGAGGGGCTTGGAGCTCAGATGACCTTTATTACATGTCAGGTCTTTTTAATTCAAGTGTTTTTTCTGTCATCTTCAGTTTCATTCAGATGACCTACATGGTTTTCCACAAGCACACATTTCCTGCCATATGGTCCTCCTTAATTTGTGTACAATCCTGTTTTATTGTCTGTTTTAGAGGTGGAGATAGCAAATTAGAGTCCTTACTTTCTCTTCTTATATCACTTTGTTTACCTGTGGTAATCAGGTGTAAATTCAGATTTACACCCACATGTCCGAATTTGATATGCAACAGAGTCAAATATTGAAATAAAGCACGTTTGTGCTGTTGATGCGTATTTGCACCGGTGGATTACTCTGTTGTGGAAATAACTTACAGTCAAAAAAAGGTTTCTGGTGTAAAGATCAGCTGTCCTGAGATGAATTGACAACTGGTACAGAAACTGCTTGCAACTAGGATAGGCTCCAGTCCTCTATCGACTCTGCGTTGAATGGACGTACTGCAGATCTTACCTGAGACAATAAGACGGGCGCTATTGCTCTGTCGGGTCTCTCCTGTGTACCGATGTCGTGTCATACACCTGTAGTTATACAGCCCGTCTTCCATTTGCACATCCAGGATATACAGGGCTCCCGTGGATGTAATTAGAAACCGTGACACTGTGAAGAAGAGAAAAAGAAAGGTCCATCAGGTCACTCTGTGTCATTGCTTTTTTTTTTAATCTTACAGTAAACTCAAAGTGTTCAAAACAATAAATCACTTTCCTATTTGCCACAGTATGGAAGTAATACTGTACACTGAAATTCTGATAAAGCACTCAGGAAAAGCTATCTATTGCTGATGGGGCAGCTTCTTCTCTTGATTCATTAGTTGCCACTGAGTCCCCACTCAACTTAATTGTCTGGTACAATAAGCACCCCATTAGAAGAAATAATAAAGTGCAGTCATATTCAACAGAAATACCACTGTCTCACTCAGAGAACCTAAAAAATGTCCAAAATCGCACGAAAACCACTGTGGTTTGACCCGAGACAATGTGCTCCTGCAGCTAATCATTGTAATTTAGAAAATGTCAACATACACTCAGACAAATTGCTCAATTTCATCCTGTTTTGCCATGTTTTTGTGTCTAAAACACTGTGTGTGACACATGAATAGAGCAAACAAAGGATTGGGTTGCCTTGGATTTCATCACAAGAGATGCCAGGCCTTTTATAGCGTAAAATAAAAACTGTACAGTCACAAGTCGGAGAACAGAAAGTGTTCTGTGTGTCTTCATTTTTATGCACGAGAAGCACTACCTTTACATCCTAGAAGAAGAAAATACAGAAAATCCAATATTGAAGTCTCTTAGCAAATATTTGCAAGTCAAGTGAGGTGCGCAGCTCTGTGTGATTGTAGTCACCAAACATCTGGTGCAGCCCATTTAGCTCAGAACAGCTCTGAGGCGCAGTGACAAGCCTGTGTGTTGTGTAGCGGTGTAACACAGCTCGTTATCATGTAGCTCATCGCTCTTCTCTCTCTCTCTCATGGGGGAAACTCTCTGTTTCTGTCTCTCTTTCTTACACTGGTCCCCCCTCTCTCTCTCTTTGCTCTTGACGAGAGTACAGGGAGCCCGGGATCACAGAGTGCTTTGATAAGGCCTGGCTGTGCAGGTCAGATCATGCTAATGCAATGCTAATTTCTATGAACACGTGGAAGTAGACAGAAGTAGTCAATATTTATGAGGAGCAATGTGTGCTGTAGCCGGTGGCTGCCGGAGTGTTTCATGTCACAAATGATGGAGAGGCCTATCTGGGATGGTGATCAAATGAGGCGCCTGTGCAGTGGGGGGATTTAGGAGGTATTGCAAGACATATCATAATATAGACTTTATGGGGTGTTGAATTACCCTAATTTAGTCCTGTCAGGTCAGTTTAACAGTGATTAGGACTGCTGCTACAAACCCTTACACAGTGCATGCCTAAAATAATGGAAAGAGGTGAAATGATCGAGGTTAAACCATGGACCACCAAGTGCTGCAAACACACAACTATATAAAGATAAATTTTAGTGCAAAAATAAAAGAATTTGCATGCTTGTTTTAAATGAGAGGACAGAAAGAAACAGCAAAATACACAAAGGAATACACAAAGGAAAGGAGTGAGGATGCTGAGCTCGTGCTGACCTAGTTAGAACTAAGGGAGCATGGATCTGACATGCCAAAGGAAGTATTTTACTTATCGTCTTATTTCTTTACCTTCTTATTTAGATGTGTGCACATTCCAACAACCAGAGTAAGTCATTGGGATGGAGAGGTCAGGTATGTGTGATGTAAATGTTTAAGGTTACAAATGCAGCTGCTTGTGTGAGCGGAGGAAGCTGACTCTTCTGATGTTCTTCTTTCCATGTTCTGGTATTAACATCTTTCTTTACCGCTTGATCCAGTTCATGGTTGTGGAGAAACTGGAGCCTATCCCAGTAATTAAGAGACAAGAGGCAGGGTACACCCTGGACAGATTGCTGGTCTATCACAAAGGATCATAGGTAAATAATAATAATAATAATAAATTTTATTTAAAAGCGCCTTTCAAGAACTCTCAAGGACACTGTACATTAAAAAAAACAGACAATAAGAATACACAATACATACAATAGAAATACAATACAATATAAAACTGTTGGACAGAGAGGTTACAGGGAGAATGCCTTCTTGAACAGGTAAGTTTTGAGGTGTGCTAGCTCAAATATCCATCAGAACAGACTGCTAAAAAACATGTTGGGATCCAGGTGCTTTGATGCTTGACCATCTGAGTGAAACAAACTGAACTCTGCAAAGGGCTTTGAGCTGTAGCTGATACAAAGGAAGAGTATTTAAAAGAGTTGCTTCAGGTGATTAATTACAAGTAGATTAATTCACCCCTTAATGCTGAAATGTATTTACAACTGTATAAAAATAGAATGTTAAAAAGTGCACAAAAGCAAGTAGATCAAATACATTGGTTTGACAAAAAGAAAAAAAACAAAAACAAAACCCAGAAGTACTTGCAAATTTGCAACAAAAGATTATAATATACTCATAATTGCATTGTTCAAGTTAATTCAATCCACAAAATTACACTCCTTTCACCAAACCGCAAGCTTTTTCATTTTGACATAAATTTAATGAAGTTTTACCAAAACTTTCTTACCAGCGTGAATAAAAAGTTATCTTTGTGGTGCTCACTTCCGACTGACCTTCAAATTATGTCTGAGAGTTGAACAGCATTGAAATCACTTATCATATTTATGAAGTTTTAATCTCTTCTTACACTAAATATCTTCGTAGGAAGGCAGAAGGGAGCAGAGCCAGCATGGTGAGATGTGCAAATGTACTACGTTTTAGCCAGTATCGCTCTGCTGTTATTCAAAATCGTCCACTTATTCATGCTATAAATGTTCATTTCTGCCTTATTAAATACTACTATTATTACACATTATTCTCTGTGTTGTACTTTTATGGCATAACTTGTTTCTCTTTAGGAAAATATAGTCATGAGGGGGAAAAAAACAACAGAAAGCAAAAGGCTACCCTCTAAAAATAAAAAATAAAGTAGAAGGTAAGATCCACTGTCTCAGCGTTAACACAAGAGTAGGAACAAAAACAGATGAGATCTCTTTTCTGCAAAAATGCCTCCAAACTCAAAAACCAGAATTTATATATGTCTGCTGAAGAGTCCAAGGACGTAGGAAAGGTTGTAATCAGTCAGTTTGAGGAGTCACTCAACAAGACAGAGAAAAACAAAACCCTGATAAAGTCTACAAGGACACTGTGGCCGAGCTATCGAGGGTGGAATCAGCTTTGCAGCAAACCGACATGGCAGTGAAGAGTTGGAGCAAAGAACTGCAACTGGCTAAACTGGAGCAGAGACACCAAGACTAACTTTCCTGAGAAGCTCTGTGAAAACCTGGAGATAGCTACTAGAGGCCTCTGTAAACTCTGACAGCTTCAGAGAGATGAGACAGAGATGGAGGAGATCCTGCTGGGTGAAAGCAATCGTCCATCTCTTTGTTAATATAAATGTCCAGCTTCACGTAGGACAGCCTTTTTAAAAACAAACACCTCAGCAAATGTTCAAGCCAACACAGAAACCCACGATTAGGTGATCCACACAGAGAGCGCTTTTTGTGCCCTTGTTTGGAATCCCATTCACATGAACAGTAAATGTACTCTACATAGAGTATACCCCGGTGGCATATTTCAGAATTATTTACATTAACATTAATGTTCAGTAAAATGAATGAATACTAAAAACATCTGAGGGAATCTGGAGCTATCAGTTTTTGAAATAAAAAAGGTGAAATGCTTTATGAGAAACTGTAAACAAGCAGTTGAAGAATAAAGTTTTTTTCTTTTTTAGGATACAATTTAAGATTTTAAGAATTTATTTATCTATGATTTGAAATGAACCCATTCTGAGGTTTAAGTGCCAATCATTTGCAAGAGCAAATTTCCAGATAGCAATAAGACCCTAAATTTACATCAAACTCTGGTTTCTTTCAGGGGTAGTATCCAGGATCAAGTCTGGAGCAGCTCTGCTCTGCAAAAAAACATGTGTTTGATTGCCATGGCGGAGGAAACGAGACACGTCAGATCAGACCTTACAACCTGTCTTAGGGATATGTGTGCAGTCAAAAATCCATTTGCATGGAGGAGAGACATCTGGTCATGTGACCAGGGACTGCATGTTAGTGGAAAACAGTCTTAAAAAGATCAGCGTAACGTACATGAGCAAAAACATTCTCACTTGATGCATAATCACACACTAAATATGAGAATGAGTGGTAGTGTAGTACAGACAGTACATTCTTCATCCCTCAGTCATATTCCACTCCTTTCCTCTATCAGCCAGTTGGTTTCTACCAACTGCAGCATTGATTCTCTAACACAGAGCTGCAGGCCTACATTACTGTGTTGCTGTGTCCTTGTAAGCTGAGGGCATTTCTGTGTGTCTGAATATTAAAGTCTTTGCGAATGTGTGTGAGAAAGGCGTGTGTTTACATATCTCCATGCATGTGTGCATGCGGGTGAGAGTGAATGTGTTTATGCTGCACACAGCAGCAGGAAGTAATGGTCAATAATAACGATTGAAGGCGCTCCACCATGCTTCCCCATACCCAGCCTACTGCATACTAACCTACAACCGGAGAGACAGCCACCACTGTTTTTGGAGCATGTGTGGCTATGCTATACATGTCAGCACATGTAATACACACCTGCGTATTAGTGTATATTTCTGAAACTGTGGCTTCACTACACCCCAGGTGGCTCGTGAGGCTATCAGTCGTCTCCTCTTCCCTTCCTCGGCCCGCCCAGCTGCTTTGGCATCCCTTGTGCCACCAACACAAGCCTCTTTCTGTGGATCCACACTCAATAGCTTCAATTAATCCCTGTATAAGCCACACTGAGCCTGCAAGTAGACTCTTTGTTCACTGGGAGGCTTTGCAGTTTGTCACTGAAACCTTAATTGCTTGTGTGACATAACAGGAAGCATAAAAATCATGTTCGTGTTACAATGTTATTGAAGCTTATCTTATCAAGGACAGTGTGCACCAAGGTAGATGCGTCTTCATGAAACCCAAAGGTTAATGTGTACCAAGGACTAAGAGAAAAGGATATTCATTGAGGTGGAACAAAATGACACATGGTGACATAGCCGAGCACTTTGACCTATGCTTGCTGGGTCACCATCTGCCCCAAACTGTGTACAGTAACTACAAAAATAAGCTCAGCTTGCCCTGTCTTTTCAGGGATTCTTTAATTGAGACAAAAGTGGAGAAAGGATGACATGGGAGGAGGAGGCGATGAAACAGAGAAGGAGAAAGACAAAAAAAATAAAAAGATCAAGAAGGAAAGAGCACCTCTGGGATACAACCACTCTCTGTCATCTTAAATGACTTACAAATTGGCTTACAGCTATGCGCTTCCAGAGAGGGGAGGAAAAACTTTCATATGCTAATTCAGATCACAGCTAGGCAGAGCAATTATTTTAAAAAAATGTGTCAGGCCTGTCTGACAGAACCCAGCACCTCTCTGCGTCTCCGTGTCTTTTGGTCTTTCTCAAATCAGATATGCAGCTGAAGAAGCAACAACTGAATGTAACCCAATGCATATTTGTCAGGCAAACAGACGTTTGTAAGCATCACTTGTTTTTTTTTTTGTCTTATTGATCCTGGCAGGCCTGCAGCACAAACCCTGATGTTTCACTCCAGCAAAAGAAACAAGGAAACAGTGCAGCATAAATGCTCAAATAAATCTGCAAGAACTCCTAATCTCGTTTTGGAAAAAGGGACAGATCTCCTCCCTCTATCGGCTCCTCTGAAGAAGTTTGAATTAAACTTGATTAACACCAACAGTCTGGACGCCACTGCAGGAAACCAATGGAGTCAGCTAAACAATGCAGATAAAAACTGCCTCCTCATCACTCTGCTGGCAGTGTCCCCACTGTGCAACTGTCTCGGAGTGTATTAGTGAGTGCAGCATGGTCCCAGGAGACAGCCGGGGCCCACAGTGTCGCCGTAACCTTGGCCACTCAAAGTCACTTGAGAAAAAAAAAAAACACAATAATTCATAGTGCTTGTGCAGCCAAGACCAAAAAAATGATTGCCAGCAAGGTCTTTTATCCTGGATCGAATGTTAAATGCATTTTTTTGGGACTGTGATTAGTTAAAAAAGCTTAAAACAATGTCTGGTGCTTTCTGGGCTTCATTGTATTTCCTGTATGTGTTCATATTAGCACACAGCACTGATGTCTTTCTGTTCAGTTTATCACCTCTACACATGAAAAGCAATTTCCATCCAGTAAAATAAAACAATCCAAAAGACTTTTTAATAACAATCTGAAATTGCAGCTTTAATATCACCATATGTGACGCCACATTGTTTTCCTTGTGCGATAATGTCACAGAGCAACTGGCGCCAGACCTGCCCGAGTAGATTGTGAGTGATGATGAGCGGAGTACGAGCCCAGAAGGGCCTCTGTTGTAATTAGGCCTGATCTAAATTATTGGCACTGTAATTCTAGTTAGATCAAGCAGGCATTAGAAAAAAAAGAGGGGGGGGGGGACAATGTTTGCATCTATTCTAATAAAAATCATCTGTTATTCCTACTGACAGCTCCTGGCGTTGCCATGACAACATATTAGCTTAGCAAGCGGAAGTCCCAACAATGAACATGATGGACATGTGGAAACACACATGAACACCGTCCTGTCAAAAGTCAGGAGCTTTCTAAAGCTCAAATAAAATCTATTCAAGAAGTAAGATCTGGTCCAATTTATTCTGTGTTAATACATTTGCACTGTGCCGACATCGCTTCAAGTTGGATTTGCAAAGTATGATTGTTTCTTCTATATTTCCTCTGCAAGAAAATCAGGTTTTTCTTATCAAACAGCTTGTAAACGCTTTAGGTAAACCTGTAACGTATCAGTACGAGTTCACACAGCTGGAACGTTGTGCGAAATACGTGTGCCTATAGAAAACAATAAAACTCACATGTTTTTATTTTACATGTTTTTTTTTGTAGTATGAAACTACAAAATCATATTATATTGTTTAACATGTTCATATTTTTGTATAAAAAATATTTAATAGCTTTTAAAATGGAAATATAAAACAATTTCTCACATAAAACTCAATCATAGCTCTTCTGCAAAGTGGGTTAGGGAATTCAATTTGTTAAAACAATTAAATAACTTGTGGAAATAAATAATTTGCATTGCCTGTGGTTATATTTTTATAATATTTCTTATTAATAATACTACTACTACTACTACTACTACTAATAATAATAATAATAATACATTTTATTTGGAGGTGCCTTTCAGGACCCAAGGTCACCTTACAAAACCATTAAAATAAACAAAAACATGAGAATTAAAATCAATTAGTTGAGTAAATATGTGTTTCAAATATTTGTTTATTGTTTATATATATAAAAGGAAATAAATTGTGGGTATGTGAGTAATAATGAGACGAATGAAGCAAAGCACTTATTGGCTGCAGCTAATAAATACTTGTCTCAAAATAGTTGTTATGTGGTGTGCCATTTTCAGCAATACAAAGCCACAACGTTGATTTTCTGCAGCTATTTATCACTGTTCCCAAAACAGTAAAACCTGTTACTCCAGCACAAAGCAGATCTTGTCCACTTTGACTTGTGTCTTTTCCAGACCAAAGCACAGCTACAGGACCGATGAAAGCATGAACACAACCAGGAGATCGCAGATATTTCTACTACTACAATTAGCAGCAAAATACATCTGCGAGGCACAAACAGAGAGTAAAAAGAGTTATGTTTGATTCTTCACATGGTCAAAGCAAACGAAGCAAACCAAACGCAGACACTGATGGTGACTTTTGCATGTAAAAGAACTTAACATCGCCCTGATGTGGTGTTTGTTTGGTTGCTCTATAAGCTTTTAGGAACGAAGCCGCGACAAATGCTCAAAAGACACATAAATAAATGCACAATATGTTCACATATGTTCACATACTGTGAAAGTATGTACAAATGCAGTAAAAACGTTGTGCACTAGAAAAATATGTATATAAAATTGATTTCCTTTGTAGTTCTGTCACACCTGAGCTCACATTTTAGTCTTAGTCTCACACGCTGGTGAGACTAAGCTGAGCAGGCTTTGAACCCTTTATGGATGTTGCGTGTACAAGGTGACAAAAAGAAAATTAGTCAACCATCATTTGGGAAACTAAGAAAAAAAAATGACACTGTACAGTGTTTTGTGGTGGACTAATCCTAATCCACTTTCCCCCAATGCTGTTTGGTTGTCCCATTTATTCACTTTACGCAAAGAGACTTGGTCATCCTCAGAACACGTACAGGTTCACTATCAAGACCATTATCACACACACCGGAACAATGTAAACATTTACATCAGGCTGTCTGCAGATACATGAATAAAGGCGTTAAATTCAGTTTAGGACATTTTAAACTGACTTACACATATTTGTGAGCATTCAACTCTTTCTATTAATGTGTGTGATAATAACTTCTTATTTCTTTTTTAAAAAAATAAGAATTGTAAAACAATATGTGAGCAGTTGTCTGTGCACCCTTGTGAATACACCCTATAGCTATGGCTGCTTGGGTGATAACTAAAGGAGTGTTTTTTTTCTAAGATGGTAGTTGATGAACAATGCCCTGGTGCATTATGTCAGCTAGACTGTGCATGAGGAACATAATTAAACAGCAGCTTGATGTATTTCTTTTTAAAAGCCACAGTAATATAGTTGACAATTAAACTTACAAACATACTTAAGCTAAGTACACTTGGCTCTTGAAAATAAAAGACAGAAACATATTAGATATGCAAAGGATCTGGCCTATATTCCCACCACACCTGGATTATAAACTCTCTGGGTTCAGACCCAATTTGCCTGCTGCGGAGCTGAGTCAGAGGAGGAGGCTGAGATTTTTTATTGCCGGTTCTAATCAGCGGCAGCATCCCTCTGCTCATTAACTAGACACACACTAGCCTCAGGCACACAGCCTCATATGTCAACCACAGATAAAGATGTCATCTTCTGCTTGACTGAATAAACTGCTATTAAAACTAGATGCAAATAGACGTTGAATGGTATTCAAATCAGTAGGCAATGGCGAAGTTTAAACCCAGAGGCGTGTGGCCACTCCGTTGCCCCACATTCCTCTGTCATATTAAAAGGCATACAGATCTCAGATATTGTCTTTCTTCAGGGGGTTGAGCTGCGAGATATTTAAAGCAGCAACATGCCAAGAAATTATATATTAGTTTTTTTTCTTTCCTCGTTAATGTGATTGTATTTTATGATTCTTTGGGCAAAATATAGTAACAAAAAACAAAAAAAAAAGGTCTTGCAGAGAAAGCAACAGTGGCAAACTAAATGATCCATTGTGCTCCATTCCTTGTTTATAACACATGCTTAAGGCCAAACTGGTCAATTAAAACTTTATTAGGCTGAATTTATGCACATTTAAACAACAGGCAGAGTAATAATGGAGCTTATCTATACAGGACTTGTTCAGCAGTTTGGACAAACTATGACAAGATGTCGGTATCAGACTTGCACAAAAGTTTGTTAAAGTCAAAGCTGAGAAAGATTGTTTCATCATCATAGCCTCAAATCTCTGCTTGTCTGAATGTGTGTGTGTGTGTGTGTATGTCTGTGTGGTGTAATTAGCCACCACTGGAGTCAAGCTATTAAACCCCCGATGGTTGTGTGTTTACAATGCTATCATTGGCCTCTCTCTCTGGCCAACACTAAATGAGCCAGTGTTGAGCCTCAGCTGTATAATCATGAATATTCATCTCCCTGTCTGTGAAAACCTCTGTGTGTGTTTGTGTGTGTGTGTGTGCAGCACTGGCAGGCATTAAGGAAGCAGTAACTATCTACTCAATCACAATCCGACACTTTGTCAGAATAATAAGCCAGGCTGACAATTTATCGTCAAACCCCCAACAAAACAGTCTTTGTTGGGGAGTGAAGAAGAAGAAGAAAGGGACAGAGCCGGTCCTCAACCCCGTAGCTTCAAACGGCAGACCACCAGGTCAACGCTGTCTTGGCGGGTCTCATGCAATTGCAATGTTTTTATTTTTTTCTACTTTGATTTTTTCTCCTGCTTGATGAAAGCTCAGACCTGAAAAAAGGGAAACGCTTGAAAAGACCACCCCACCTGGGGGAAAAGGAGGACTCGCTGCAATTTTATACAATTGACACACTTGAATATTATCACACAAGGTCCGTTTTCAAGGCAAAAAGCCATGTTTTTATGCAAATGTGCACATCTCCACATAGTTATTAATTACACTCTCTAAATGTGAATGCGACAACCTTTGAAGCCCCTGCAAACCCATGTGTGAAAGAGTTAACATATAGTGCCTTTCCCCTGAGATTTCATTCCTGCTTATGAAAAAGGGTTTAAATACAGTGCTCATTGGTGTTTAATGGTAATTTGCGGTGGCAAGTGGAGCAGGCAACGCTACACTGTGAGTAAAGCAGAGGGGGCAAGAGGAGGATTAGATAATCAAACAGTGTGCCACTTTAAATAATCTCTGGCTCCTCTGGGGGAGGTGAGACTTAAAGCCAGAGCCCTTCTGCTTTAATTGTCTGATTTTCCCGTCATTACAGTTGAGGGCCTCAGTAATTCAGGCTCATTAAATATTCAGGAACCACACTGAGGAAGGAGGGGAAGGATGGGAAGGAGGGGGAACAATAGGCAAAAGATGAGGAAGGATGGTGAGGATGCAGAGATGTTGTGGAAGTAAACGTCATTTAGTGATAGTTCCAAGTAAACTACAAAGAAAAAGATTTCTATGTGAATAAAACTCTGAAGAGGAAGAAAATACTTGCAACTTATAACTTAATATATAATATAAAGTACATTTAGTTTTCACCAAATGCGATTGGAACGATCTTTATAGAGGGAAAAGGAAAACTGTCCCATATGGAGTGCTGCTCTCCATGGTGCTGAAAGAGTCTTTCAGTGTTCAGTCTCTCTAAATAGCAACATTAATGCATAGAGGCAAAATGCCTGTTAGCATTTAACACCTGTGGTGGTTTACAAAGAATCAAAATCCTAAACTGATAAAGAAATTCTTCATCTGCTCCATGTCAGAAATGCCAGAACACATTTAAGCGCTGCTTTGCTTTACACGTCTGAAGTTTCTAAGAGACATTATGACGGGTTAAAGCTACTCTGTCGAGGTGTGAGTGCAAAATTTCATAAATGAAATGGCTGAGAACTACACTATACTAATGAATGGAGAAAGACGTGAAGAGAGAGTGCTGCCCTGTAATGAGTCACTTTGTTTGATGACAGCCTGGAGCTACAGCTTTTGTCTTCAAATGCACAAAGATTCATAAAGACATCAGAGCCGTTATTACATATACTGTCTGTAATACTGTTTATTTATTATATATACGTCTGTAATACTGTTTATTTATTATATATACATCTGTAGTACTGTTTATTTATTATATATACGTCTGTAATACTGTTTATTTATTATATATATGTCTGTAATACTGTTTATTTATTATATATGTATCTGTAGTACTGTTTATTTATTATATATACGTCTGTAATAGTGTTTAGTTATTATATATACATCTGTAAAACTGTTTATTTATTATATACATGTCTGTAATACTGTTTATTTATTATATACATGTCTGTAATACTGTTTATTTATTATATATACGTCTGTAATACTGTTTATTTATTATATATACGTCTGTAATACTGTTTATTTATTATATATATTGTCTGTAATACTGTTTATTTATTATATATACTGTCTGTAATACTGTTTATTTATCATATATACTGTCTGTAATACTGTTTATTTATTATATATACTGTCTGTAATACTGTTTATTTATCATATATACTGTCTGTAATAATGATTAATTACAGTATAGAAAATTACAGACTTCCTCAAGCTTTTATGTGGATGTTGCTTGTCCTTTGTTTTGTTTTCTTCCATATGATCCCACACTGTTTTAATAAAGTGGAGGTCTGGGTTTATCATCCAATCGGACCTGCTGTCACAGATCTTCAGCCCACATTTTCTGCCAACTGGCATTTATCAGCTGTGTCATGTCTATGTTTTACATAGATTCATTATTATTGTTGGTATATTTCTCACTAAATTATAACGTAGCTGGCTGCAGTTATGCAATTTGCACAACTTTTAGGTGATAAATATCTATGTTATTATTCTATATGATGCTTAAATACCAAAACAATGAAGAAAATATATTTTAAAAAGTATTTAAAACATTTTCAGGGATATTTACTATTTATTACTACGTGATCTATCATAATCATTATTGTGTAATCTACTTTTTTAGTAGTAGTAATCTACATTAAAGGGAAGAAGACACAGAATTTTAAATAGTTTTTACCATGAAGTGATGCAAAATGTCTGATGTGTCATAAATTACATGCTGACTTCCAATGGGTAATCAATAACTCAAATTTGATGAGTCATCAGACTTCAAACAGCTGATTTGAGGGATTGAAAAATCAGGGAAATATTTCTGTAAAATTTACAGCAGAAGTAAAATAAATACTAAAAAGTCTGACCCCAAACAAAAAGAAACAGACAAAGTAAATCTTTCATGTTTAATCTTTCATGTTTTTGTTTAGATTTAAAATGACATAAAATGATAATTGGATGTGAATCTTGTGAAAATGTAAACGCTTCATTTACAGGGTGATAAAACAGGCGTCTCTGAATGAACAGTTGTTACAAAGCTCATCAGTGTTGCTAAAACAAATTGCTGCCTGTTTAACAAGCCACAATGTGCTTTTGATTAAATAAGTAAAATGTGCACAGCCACAAAAGTACAAAACATTTCTTTTAGAACTGTGTGTTATGATTATGTGATGTATCAGTATATTAAATACCCCCAGTTCAACAAGCCCAGCTGAACAGCTTTACAGTGAATTATGCAAACACATTTATGCTCAGTTGCTTCAAATTAGGAGAAGAGACTTCAAGTTTACCCCAGTAAGACTGTGTAGGTCTTTACAATGTGATTTTCTGAATTTTAATGAGAGTCTAAACAATAAAGAAGTGAACACATATCTGCCAACCACCACTGGGGTGGTCATACGTCCCTAACAATATGTCTTCACTCAGTGTTTTTCCAATTCACTCACCCTGTGAATGAAATGGAGACACATTTCTTGTTTGCTGGACCATTCCATGTGACTAAATTCTCACGCTACCCTCCCCCTTTCCCACGTTTACTCAAAATAAAGTAAAATAACACATCTCCTTAAATTTATACAGCCACATTTCAGGTTCACCTCCATGCCAGATTCGTCTCTGTCTTCTTGGGGTCCTTTCTGTTTCCCAGCTTTTTATTTCTTGCCTTTCTCTTGGTGTTTCCCTTTCCCCTCTCTGCTCCTTCTCCCCCTCCTGTCTCTCCCCGCAGCGCATTAGCTTGCGGCGGTCAGGCCGCTTGACAGCTGCTCCACCTGAAGAATATCAATCAACGTTGCTGTGGAGACAGGATCAGGCTCGCCTTCTTTATTTTCTTTCCTTTTCCTTCCATCATCTTGCTCTCGCAAGGTGCCGTTCATAGACTGAATGTGATCGACAGTTTGTTTGGCGTGTAAATGAATCATTAGGGTTCATAAAAGGTGTGAATATTTAGATAGTCTTTAACTTCAGTTGCAATGACATGTTACAGGAACATACTTTGGCACCTTGGACTGTTAATTTGTTGAGGTGTGACTAATTGAGTTGCAGATGCAAACCCCAAGATGTCTCAGACTGTGTAGATGAGCCAGACAGACAGGCGTGGGATGGAAGTGTCTATTGCTGCTAACTCATGGCAGAGAAGTGAACGCACTACACACTATGCTCAATATAGCAGCCTAATCATACTGGAAGCATTGACTCCTATTCACAGAGTTTCACATTTTTTAAACTACTCTCAACTTCCAACTGTTTTGGGAAATGGTTGTGATTATTCACCTGGCAACGATTCCTCCTGGACAGTGAAATTGTCAGGGGACCAATCACATTTCTCCAGCTAATTGCTCCAATCTACCTCCTATACACTCCCACTTTGAGCCAGTCCCTGCACATGGCCCCAACCCTGCTGCTGTACATAGTACTAAGCAGTGAAATGGCTCCCCACAGACCCATCATCAGTGGCACTAGTGCCAGGCCCGCCGGCAGAGGGTTAAGTAAATATTGGGCAAAGCAGCTGCTCTTGGAGTACCATCGTCTGCCTGTGTTCCAGCCTGGTCCCAGTCTGGTATAAATCACACAGAGCAATTAGTGCCACACTGTCCCCGTGCCCTCGTTAAACAACTCCGCCTGCTGAGGAAGCTCATAAACACCAGACACCAGTCTGCATGGGTGGAGGAGGGAGCTGGATGGATGGATGGATGGATGGATGGATGGATGGATGATTATTTTAATAATTACCTGATGACATTAACAGGTGCAGGAGCACACTGCGACTGAGCAGCCAAACCACTTCTGGGAAGGAGGTGATATTGTTTTATTGCAGAGTTAAATTACATCATATCAGCTCGCTGATTACCTGACTCACAAGGGTCACATCAATTAATGATGACGGGACGGCTGCATAGTCACAACTGACAACATCCAGATACCACGAACCAGTATGAACACTTTGCAACACAGCAGTGTTGTTGACCAAAATGATGCCAGTCATCATTATGCAGAACTGCATTGCATGTACGTTGCATGTTAACTTCATCGTGCTTATATGTACACCTGATGTTTGTTATTTTTCATATACTCATATTTAAATAAACACATTTATAAACAATAAAAGCACATTTAACTTCCTGACAGTCTAAACTATTACAAAGACATCCCTGATAAAATCCATATAAACATATATCTATAATGCTGAGAGATCATGAATGAAAGCTTTGTCCTGCTGCTCTACCTCTTCTTAAGCCTACACAAATAAAACAGATTGCATAAATAATGTCCTAATTTATGTTGCATGGTCTGAAAAGTGATAATCAATGATCACTGAGCTGATTTATATCATTCATCATGCGTGATGCCCGCGATTTAAAATACCAATTATATCTTTAGTGTAATCTAGCTGACAACATCTCATGAAAGGACAAAAACAGCAGCTTGGGAGTAGAAAAATAGCCAACAGCACCCCTATTACCATATTGCTGTAAATTACCACAATCACTGGGGGAGCGTTTAACATACCACCACCCAGTGGAGGATAAAAAAAGAAAAAGAAGCCGTCCAGCAAATGCTGTTTGTAACCGATTTACATTCTGCTTCCTTTGTGATTGTGCTACCAGTTGCTGTTGTGTCCGGGTAATTAGAAGGTGATGAGAGTGTAATTGGGCATTGGGTGCATTTAGAGACGGAGGCTGACAGACAAACAGACAAGCAGAGTGCTCAGGTGCCGAACGACCTGTCTGCTGCACGGGAAGACACTCCAACACCACCTCCGCCACCTGACTGCCACTCACAGAGGACAGGGAGGATGAGAAGTGGGGGGTGAGGGAGGTGGGTGGACTGATATAAAGGAGGGGGATGGGTCAGTGTGGCTGGAGCAGGTGGAGGACGCTGCTTAACTGCTGGGCTATTATTGCAGTAATGTGTGGAAGAAAGGGATGTCATTGTGGGATTGTTTACTTTGTACATATGCGGCCTTCCACCTCTTTATTCCAAATGTTTGTTATATCTCCTATTTATTCACCTCGTTTGTTTCCCCTTGTCTGGGCGGGGACGTGTTCGAGGATAGAACTGGAAAAAGGGAAGACAATTGTGAAACAACAGTCTTTCTAAAACATGCACCCCCCTAAATTTCCCTTGTCTCTTTCTCTGTCAGACTGAGACAGATTCTCCTGTTTAGGTGCATTGTGAGAGGGAGAAAGACAGAGAGGGAGAGAGGTGCGCTGGTTACTGTGGCAACCAGGAGAGTGACTCTAGGCATTGGCATATGCATTGGAAGGGGGGAGATGGAGCTGTGGAGGGAGAGGAGGTGGAGAGAGGAGAGTGCTGGTGAAGGGATGTAGTAGAGGGAGGGGAGGTGGGGTGCAGGAGGCAGATCAGAGGGAGGTGTCAGTGGGTTACTGCACACAGAGAGATTCGCCCTCTTTTTTATGCTGGCAGAAGAAAGGGAGGCAGAAACAAAAGGAGCTGTCTTTTAAAATGGTCGCAGCGCTGGATTGGACTGTCAGCGCTTCTTTCTAACAACCTCACTTAGCTTGCTGCTCCCACTCCCAGACACTTCCTTACTTCCTTATGTGTCTCCCTACCTCAGCCCCTCTTTCACAACACACTGCATGCTCGAGTCTATTACAGGTAATTCTCTGATTGAATCCCACCACGATTTCCCTTACAGCAACCGTACTGGTGGATTTAAGCATGAAAAGAATTACAATGTATTTTTTCACTGATGCTGACATTTTGTTTTGGTTGGATCTTTTTCACATTTTATTATTGGCATGTTAATAACAAACCAAAAAATGTTAAATCAAAGGGAATAAACATGTTTAATGTGATGGGCCGGCGACCTGTCCAGGGTGTGCCTGCCTCTCACCCAATGATAGCTGGGATGGGATGGGCCTCAGCTACCCACAACCATGAATTGGAAGCTGGTAATGGATGGATGGACATTTCAGGTACACAACAGCCAAAAAATAAAATAATTCAGTTTATTTATTATCTGAACAATAAAATAATGTAATAAATGACTCAAAGTGAGATGCTTCGTTGTCATATGGTTGTTAGATAGCCTGTTCTATATCACGTAGCCTAAGGAAAAGTACATTTTTTGATGGATTTACTAAAGTAAATGACCTGGTGTTGCTTTAGTTGATCTGCAACATTATCTCCCAGAATATACGACTGACCAGATATGACAAAAGTACATTGCAAGACACCAATGATGGAGATAATTGCATTCAATAAGCGTATAAAATTGTGTTAAATTAATATTTTAATCAAATCTAAAAGATGGCTCAAATAAATTAAATGAAACTTGTTTTTTGTTTTTATTGCCAGGCAGTACAATGAATGTAATAGCAGCTGGATTTATTCCATAAATGTCCATTTTAGCCACATTTGCAAATATGATTTCCCAAATTTCATGTGAGATTGCGTTCCTACGATTATAGTTACACAGAGTTTGCAACAGTTTGTTCAGTATTGGACCAGAAGGCATTTTTCAGCACTGCTGGCAGTAAAGTTTCTGATCTGTAAAAAGTACAAAATGAACATTTCTGGAATGGAAAAATCATGAGGCTCTGTTTAGAAATGACTTCCTTTAGTGGGCATGCAGAAGTTTTTGTCTGGGAAAATAAAACATGTTTTTCATTTAATCAGCTTTAATTTAATTTCAGATAAAAGAAGCTCCTCAAAACTCTTCTTTCTTTTAAACCTTGGGCAGTTCTTGCAGTGGAAAAACAACCATAAGCTAAAAGTAATTTGAAGCTGTACAAACACTGCACAACACAAACTGTGTTGTACATGAAAGACAACCTGAGATTACAAGAAACACAGAGAGAAAGAAGCTTCCTGCTTTAGTAAGGTCACAGATACAATGCTCTCCCTTCAAATAGCAAGCAGCTTTTTGCCATTACATTCTTATAATGTTGTATATTTTTATGTATTTCTTAGCAGGGCTGCAAAACAGGTCAGGAGGTCAAATTGTTTCCTGCAGAGGAAAAATGATTCATTTCCAATCAGTTGGCTCATTTCACTAACTTACCTGCATCTTGTAAAACAGACACTTTAGTAATTAGAGATTCTGTCGCAATCTTCAATGTAAACCAACCATTTATGTTTTGATGAGGTCAATTAGCCTTTTTTTCTCTTTTCCAGAGGCCCTGTGACCTTCCATGCCTGATGTGAAGACAAAAGGAGGATGATACTGAGACCCTGTGACCTTATGACAGGAAGCCCACAGAGAAACAGACTGCCAGAGACAAACAGAGCCATGGGGTAGATGTAATGAATATGCTGCCCCCTATGGTGGGGATGACCTTATAAACAACAACAAACTGTCACTATGCCCAAGCCTGCTGGGAGCTGCCCTCTGCAGAAGGGCAAATAGCCCGAAATTCACTGGACAGGACAGCCTGAGCTTAAAGACGAGAATATTTACATTCATGTAGCTGCCTGCAGATCTAACGACATGAAGTCCACGCTGGATGTAGCAGACATCAGCAACGCTTTGTTTTTGCAAAACAAACAGAAGATGGCACATTTATTCTCATCAAAAGACATTTGTCGTATTCACCCAGCTAAAACATCAAAAGTTCAGTTGACGCAGCTGCCATAAATGCACTCCCACGGTGTCGCGTAACACTAAGTGACTGCTTTCATTGCACAAGACAGCTACACATGCTATCACTGTGATCTCAACCAGGCGTTCTGAATCAAACAGCAGAAAAGACACATCCCTATATTTCAAGAGGGACTTTCATGTCACCATGACGGGGAGAGGGAAGAGCGGCAGCGGAGGGTTAGAAGTCAGAGCGAGGCATATGACTTGGGATGGGAACTGACAGGTTACTGAAGGAGCTGACTGAGGTGTGTGCGGGTTCTGCTAAATGTCTCTGTGTGTTTTGTGTGGGAGGAGTGGGTGGGTAAGGTTGCAAAACATTCCCATCTGTTCATATCCCAAGGCACTTCTAGGGCCGTTACCTACTGTCTTATGCAGATGAAGTGTTGCTGCGCCAGCTCCTTCAACTTACAACGGATAAATAATGATGTAAATATATTTGAATAATAAGAGAAGTGGCAGGAGGGGGGAAACGAGAAGCAGCAGGGTCAAGCTGTTTCCTGGGAAGTGTTTGCTTTATACCAGCTGATGATCACAGCTCTTCCAGGATGTGTGAGTTCCATAACTACATCCTCATTAGAATTTGCCGTCCTTTGGGCTGCATCACGAGAGGCCTAACAGGGTCCTCCCATGCAAACTGATATTGTATTATACAAGCTATAACTAAATCTGCACTGCACATTCCTTAATGCAAACATAGGCAATGTGTACATTTTTAAGAAGCAAGAATAAGCCAAGTCTTAAATAAAACAATTATGAATAAAACAATATTGAAATTAAAGAAGGATGCTCATCTTGCTGAAAATACATCTAAGAATGAGAAAACTTAACGGAGATCTGCCATTAAAGGAGATATATCATGCTTTAAATCCTTGCTTTTAGAAAGTAGAACAGCAACACTTTGGTCTGAATTCCTGCTTATTCTTGTTCCACACACACCTTATAACCCTGTTCTGAGGTGCGTCTTCACAGCGACTCATTTTGGTGCCGTCTCTTTAAATGTGAAGGAGGCCTGTCATGCCCCGCCCCCCTCCAGGTCACAGGAAGTTTAACTCTACCCTGTTCTGCCATGTTTGTAACTTGATAGCAGCGATACGCTAATCTCCCGGCAGAGAAACATTTTATTGATAAGTTTACTATAAATGTCAACGTATCAGATTCACCAGTTTGATTACCTGGAAGTTCACGACCTTATTGGGTAGACCCACAGCAAATACTGTGATGTAATAGATAAAAAATGTAATGGAGAATAGAGAAAATTAAATAGACCCAAAAATATGACCAAAAGGAATATAAAGATATATGCACAGCATCAGGATGGAATAAATTGATATTTTCTCCATTCCTAAACACTTAGAAATGCACAAAAACATGTATTTAATGGCTAAAAAAGTGCATTTTGTGTGACATGTCCCCTTTAAATTGTTGTTTCTAATGGCTATGACAGCAAAAAATCTAGCAGCTCTAACCAAAAACAGATCTTCTGGATGAAGACATGCTTATTTAAAAATTGCACTTAATTACTGAAGCTGCTAGAAAAGAAGTAAGTTTCTTTTTCAGTCATCCAGTTGGCCTCCAAATTCTGCAGCTGTATAACTAGACAATGGATTTTCTTTGATCACTGAGAAGGGCCACATGTTTGCCACATGTTCATGTTGGTAGATCCTTGTTAGCATATGTCGCAGGAGTATGCTAATTCCTAATGCTTGAGCTCCACATTGTACTCAAATAATTTCTTTGCAGATTCATCATCCTAAAAACACTGATTTCATATGTTTACCGTGGCCTTATCAAAGTGCAAGTGGTTTGAAGAGGTAACTGAGTGAGATTCTTGCAGATTCTACATGCTAGTTCTTAGATACAGTCAAGTCTTGTCTGTGCTCACACTAAATGATAGCATATTCAAATGAGGATAAGGAGCTTTGATAGAATGAGGGGGTTGGGGTTGGAAAGAGAGAAAAATAAAGCGATTGAAGATGTGGAGGAAGGAAAGCAAATCCTGGACTGATTTGAATCTGGTAAACTGTCAAAGAGAGAGATTACGCCACCAAATCCTTGGCAAAAATAGAGGCCCAAGTTATTTACTAGCCTTACAACCAGCTGCAAACCATCTGTACTTAATTGTAAGACACAAACTTTATGAAGATCAAGTAGGGATTTTGCCACAAAGCCTCTTATGCCACTGAATTGGTGTCTCATGGGAGAGTATGGGCGGATGCTTGAAACTTGTCACATGTGCATTGGAGGACATGGGCTCAACAGTCTTTCTAGTCTGCCCCAGGAACTTGACCTACTAGATATGCTAGCAAATATTGTGAGTTAGAGCGGTGATGTGCAGGAGCTGGCACGTGAGATGTGTTATACCCAAGAACAAAACATAGACATGATCAATAACCACACACCCAAACAGCCACACACACGAATGACCATGACCAGCATCAAAACATTTAATTGGCTTTAGCCTCAATGCCTTTGTGAAAGGGCCAGTCACGAGGTCCCAATTAGCCATTTAAGTGGCCTAGTGACCCATACTTAGTAATGTAAATCACCACCAGGAAGACAATACCGACACTGACCGTGACATATAGGCCGAACACAAAACCTGCATGTGGCATTGTTCAATGTAGGTCATTGTGCATTATGTTGTTCTTGGCAGCCATCTGAAGACAGGAGATAAAAGGTCCTGTCCAAGCCACTGAATGGCAGGTAGCCAGCTAAATCCTATTTAACAAAATCTAGACTGAATCTGGGGTGTGCCGAGTTAGTGGGGTCACATGAGGACCCCATTGGGGTTAGCCTGCAGCTTTGTAGGTGCAGGCTAATAAATATTGTGCATTTTAAAAACAAAGTTTCCACCTTTTAATTAAACATGCTAAAATGTGCATTTGTTATTGTGTAAAATCATGTTGAAGTTTAGTTATTTCTTTAGCAAGTAAAAACAAGTGACCAAACTGCTTGTTCCACGGGTGCGTTTCTTCTAAGCACACAGACAGTCACCCAGGAACAAATATTGAAAGATCTAAGCCGTTGGCCTCTTAACTAATTTATTTTCTTCTGCTGCACTAATTCCTCCCTTCTCCATATGTTAGGGGGTGGATAGGGGAGGAGGGAGCGTGTGTAAGGCACAGGGGTGTGGATGAGGCGGAGGGTTTTCAGAGATTAGGCCATCCTGTCTGGACATACGCCTTTCTAGTGTGATTAGACACTGGAGAGGCTGGTCTCTCTTTGCCCAGTGTGCATGCGTGGGTCACTCCATTAGAAGAAAAACACCTCTCAGTCTCCCCCAACCCACATTTTTATGCCACATTATGAGATAATTAGGGATTGTTTTGTCGTGGAAAATGTAGACTGGCCAACTAGAGCACAAATATAGACTAAAATTTAAAATTTAGACAAAATAAGAGGAATGATATATTAAGTGAAAAAGTATTACTACATAAAATTAGCATGCAACATAAATCTTGTAAGATGAATGGCAAAAATAACATATATTACGACTTTAAGATATCAAATCTGATCATTAACTGCATTAAAAATCACTGTGCAGATATTAAATAATAATTAGACATAAACTAGAGCTGATGGATACATCCAACCCCATGAGCTGGTGATAAAGAACCTGTAGCTTTATCAATAAACTGCCCTCAACATGGTCACATTAGAAGTTGCAATAAACATCCAGCCCCACCCCCCTCATCTTCCTCTTCTTCCACCACTCTTCGTTAGCAGGTATAATCCACAATAGCCCATCTGCCAGGCGCCATGGCCACAAAACAAAGAGCAAACAAGGCTGGAAGAAGCTGACCATCGCATCACTTCAATGAATAGGCCAACCGATCGCTTACACAGACGCTGTGTTTGCTCAGGCTCAACACAGGCACACAATACTGCCGCTGCAACGCTGTGATTTGCAATCAGATAAGGTGTATTTGAGCGCTGGGAGAATGGTTATCAGTGATGAACAGTGGGCCTGCCTCTGGGGAGCAAAGGTGCCAGTGCAGATGGACACTTCTTAATGTAGCTCAAACTGCACAACGGATCATTTAACGCAACACTAATTAAACCTAAAATCTTAAAAGTTCAGCTACTACGCTCACATATAAACATCTGTAACCACTACACAGAAGCTATTGGGACCACTTTGCTATCAGCTGCTAACAGGGCTGGTTATTTATCTAAAATGCATTAGCACTGTGTAAGAATTAAGCCTTGCTTTTCTCATCAACATTTCTTGTACATGTGAAATGAGAAATGCACTGCTAGCAACACAGCCTGGCTGACAAAATGGCTGCCCTCGACTGCAAGAGGCAGTAAGCCAGAGTAGCATTAGTGGCCGACCGATAAGTGCTTTTCAGTGGTGGAGGCTGATTATTTAGAGAGCACATACCCATGGGCCAATACTCATTCTGTCACAATGTCGTTATTATCTCTGATTTCTTTCATATCTGTTCATTTGAATAAAAAACTACTTACAATACTGTAACAATTTTGCTAAATCGAATTCACTTTGACATTTTTTTTGTTTGCTCATGGATCTGCTCCACACTTTGTAGGGCATTTACTTTCAGGGATGCAGAGAGGATTCTCCAACGATTGTTCACAATAACAAGGCTGCCTGCGCTGCAGATGTGTCTGGATTTGAATTGTCTTTTCAGCGTTATCAGGGCTCAAATCAGATTGTCTCACAACAAGAAGAAATTGGTGTAACGCTCCTTTTCTTCGCAGCCTCAGCATCAACAGAGCCATTTTTTTCACCCATCTTTCTCTTTTTTCATTCTCATTGACAGAGAATAAACCATGCGCCATTGCTCCACCCTCCTTCTTCGAGAGTCTCAAATTATCGCTACTGTACCAAGATGTTAAGGGGTTGCTGTGTGACCCCTCGGGCAGCAAAACCAGGATTACATTGTGGAACTGTAATCCCCGATTTGGGGTGGGGTGATGGAGGCTGAAGGGATCAATGCAGGAGAAGACACATTGTAATCAAGAGGAAGGGATAGGAATAAAGCTAAGCAGATGTTTAGCTACCATGTCAATTAAAACATATGTTTGGATGCACTAAATACAGACTTATGTTAGAGCACAATTTCAGTGTCAGAATTTAGGAATATTTGGGTTTGCCTGCACAAACAGATGTGTCGAAGCTCATATGCAGTAGTTCTTCCATTACATTTCCCCTAAAAAGGGCGTGCAAATGTGCATTTGTGCACATCTTTCCCAGTGAGACTAAATGGCTGCTGCTCCTGATCACATGACCTGGTTTCCATTTTGAAGAGTAACCTCCACATGTAACTCTAAACTTGCTCCCACTCAACAGTGGGGACGGCTTCACAAAAACCTAAATAAAAAGAGAAGAAAATGGCTAACCTACAGTAAGCTTAATAGCTGCTGAGAGAGAGAAGCTTATCTTCCCAGCACAGCTAATATGAGCTTCTCAATTAGATGAAAGGCTCTCTCTCTCCTCTAATTTTTTGTTCACTTTCTCCAGGCAATTTATTTAGGGTGGGGGGAAAAGAGCCAGGACGAGCCTCATTGGCCAGGCGCATGACGAGTCATAGCGAGCCGCAGCCAATCAGCTGCAGCTGGCAGCGTCAACTCAGGCCCTCAGCAACAACATGACTATTTACTGTATGCAAGAGAAAAATCTATTTGAGCTCCATCAAGGCACACTTGAACCAGAAAAACAAGAACAAATTGAAAATAAATAATGATATTAAAATGATTTTTTTCAGGACTGAACAAATGCAACGTTTCAACACTGTCCTGATTGAGAAATTTGCAGACAATGCAAGAGAAAGCAACATTATTATCAGTGGTTCCAGAAAGGCCAGTGGCTCCCGATATGCTAATTAAACGTTTACTTCACTTTCTGGACGCAGGAAGCGATGTTTTCAGACAGCTACTCTGTTTTCTGCATTATGGATTAACTCAGATTAGGCAAAGAACCTTTCATGCATTCACTTATCAATTTTATTTCTTTGTCCTGCAAATTATTTTTACACACACACACATGCACACACCCTCAGTATTGTATTTGTGCCTTTAGTTGCCAAGTGGAACTAAAGGATTATGCAAGCACTTCCAAAAAATTATGTTTCTTCACATAATAAAAAAAAAGTTTTACTGACAGGACCTGGAAAATTATATCTACGTTTTCACCACAGAGATTTTTTTTCCATGTCATTCAGGTAAAATATTTAAAATGTATTTTATAATTATAATAATAACAATAATAATAACAATGATTGTGAAACATAATTTTAACAAGCAGCCCTAAAATAATATAAATAATTTAAGCATAATTGTATTTAATTGTTCAAAATACAGATAATACAATCAACTAATTAATTACAGTAATATAAACAGTATGATGTTAGATTTTATTTATTTATTTAATCAGCAAAGTCCCATTGAGATTAAAAACCTTTATTTTTAAGGGAGTCCTGGCCAAGATGTGGCAAAAAATTACAAATACAATCAATTGTAAAATGATTATTATATAAAACTTTTACAGGTTAAGGACACTGTCTAAGGTGCTCTAATGAAATAAATCAGACTTTTATTGAAATAACTTTTTTTTTATTTTGCTGCCAAGTATTTTAAAAACTGTTCCAGCAATATATAATTATTATACAAAGCTCTTAGTTATGAAAAGGAAAACAGAAGTTTAAAAATAAAATTCAAAATATACAGATTTATTGTTATTTATTAAATAAATAAACTGACCCCTCCCAAACTTTGTTGCACAAACACCTGAATCTTTAATGCTTCTGTTCAAACTGATTCCTAATCACCTTTCTCACCATCTGTTCTGCCACAGTCAAGGTTACATATCACAGCTTGACCAAACCACTGCAGGAGTGCAGCCATACATGACAGCTAACGTGGGCAAAGAAGGGTAGAGGTGGGCAGTTTGGGAGGAGGGGGGGGGGGGGGTTTAAAACCCCCATGAGACACTCCCCATAAAACCTCCCCACCTCCGCCCACCCCCCCCCCACCCCAAACCTCC
>JBAMHV010000016.1:893463-910843 GCA_037177535.1 Pseudomugil gertrudae | reverse complement strand
CCCCCCCCCCCCCCCCCCCCCCCCCCCCCCCCCCCCCCCCCCCCCCCCCCCCCCCCCCCCCCCCCCCCCACAAATCCCATGATGCACTCAGCATGCAACACTCACAGCTCAGATCACCTCCCTCACTGCCACAGATGTCCATATCGAGATGATATCCCATGCCATCTTGTCTTAGACAAACGTTTCCACTTTTTTGAATTAATTAACTTTTTAATGTAATCATTGTTAAATATATTATTCTTCATGTATCAGAAGGTATTGTTTAAGAGGGCATTCTCTTTGTGAGCATGAAACTCCATATCTGAGCTGACACTCTCACCCTGCGGGACCCCGTAGTAAGGTCTGGCCCTCGGCCTGAGAAACCCCGGATGAGGACAAGAACACACTAAGTCGCATTTTTTCTCACTGTAGGCATTTATTTACAATAAACAAAGACTTTAACAGCACAGAGAGACTCTGAGATTTTGATCTGAAGACATAAACAGCTATCTGAACAGCCTGGAACCCAGACCAGCCCATACTTTTAACTCTGTGGGTCTGTTTCCCCTCCCTTCTGACTTCCTGTTCTTCCATAGAAACCCCTACACACATATTAAGTTTCACATATTTATCTAACAAAGTTCAGCTTTATTCAATAAGTTCTAGTAACAGTTCCAAGTTTTAAGCCAAACCTTATCTCCTTCCTGAAATATACACAGTACGAGATCTTTTTCCCAGCTGGACTACAAACGACCTCAGCTACAAAACCTCCTCTACATCTTTAAGACAGCGAGGGGGTCATCATGGCATTTTGTTTCTTTTCACTTGTAGGACAGCAGAAGCATTTCTCTGAGGTTTCCCTAAAACTTGACTTCTTTACAGCAAATCCATGGAAACAATGATCATATTTCATGTTGTGATTAAGGCCAACAGAGTTCCTGCAGGAATCATTCAAATGTCTTTGTCAACAGAAGGGGGGTGCTGGTGTGCACCCGTGCAAACAGTCACACATCATCTGCGGTGATGCACTGATGGCCAACGACATTTAATTTCTTGCCTGTCATGAGAATCATCCCGGAGACGGGAAACTGAGAGGCCTGCACGTCATGAGTCTGCATCCAAGTCCAAGTCATGAATTTTCCTCCCTTGTCTTGTTTTTGTTTACTTCCATGCCATAAAATGCAGCACAGGCGGGGATAGAAACGGAGAGAGGATGAGGAAAATAGAGACGGAGCAATGCTGTGAATAGACAGAGTGAGTGGCATGCATGGACAACCCCTCTGTCTCTCAAAGACATTGCAGCAGCTGCATGCACGCGATAAGAGCAACCATTCACAGCCAACACCCCCCCCCCCCCCCCTGCTTTTCCTCCTCCTACACTCAGACGCAGAAATGCACTTTATTCTTTTGCATATCTGTCGCTTTACACACAAACACACTTTTTGACACGCATCAGTCTTTTTACAGGTGCCTCCAAAGATGCTTGCATTTCAATCAGCCTTTGTCATCAATCAAAGGTCTTTCCTGGCTTATTTTAGTCACAAATGTATTTAAAATCAAAGCACAGCTGTGTTAAATGTTGAATCACCTTTTTTGTTGTGTTACCATGTAGCACATAGTTAACAGCAATACAGACTGCACTGTGACAATCGCCCCTTCACGATCTGGATTTCCCTCATGTTTTTACATTCAAGTCCTTTCAAAACATGTTACTATCTCTGTACTGTACACAGTTCAAGTGTCTGTTTTCCTGTAGTGCAGAAGTGCTTTAGATGTTTATCACCTCTGCACCAAAACTGCACCGCATCCTCTCTCACCTTACATTCCCAAGGCTGTAATGCATCATCCATGACCCAAGTAAACAAAAACAGAACTTCCGAAGCTGTGGAAATGATAGTTTTGTTAAAAAAAAAACGCTCTCCATAAAGATTGTTTTGTAAGAAAGTTGACTGAAAACGTTGACACATAAATAGTAAAAAGTAAACACCAAACAAACGAATATAAAAAGATGATTATGTGAAGAAAAGCTTTTGCATCACAAATACAATGCTAGAATCTGCTGTTGTAGCTGTTGTCAGGGTTTGCATATGTGTGGGGCGATGGTGTCATCTATTCAGGAGAGATGCATATGTGATGTAAATTTTCTTTTATTATTTATTCACTTTGGTTCAGTTCTATGTGGAGAAAATGTCCAAACATTAAAAATGTGTGAGGAACACTGGTGCAGCTAATGTGGGAAAATGTCTCTTTTTTTCCTCATAATATCAATATTAGTATTTTTCAGGGTATCAGTATAGTGACTTTGAAATTTTAGCATTATGTCAAGTCTTCTACATACAACTGGATTTGTATCAATTCACAAGACACATCCATTTAATATAAATTGTCACAGACACACCATTTTTTTATTCAATATGTGAAAATAGCATAATTCAAACTACTATTGACATGCCAATCACTTTGATCCACATGATAAAATCCAGCCCCAAAGTCCATCAAGCCCACAGAATGTCTAAGTGCCAATTAATTGGTGGCTCCTTCCACGGTTAGCTCATGTTGCACTTATAGCTAATCCGTATCCTGGCAGGAAGCCACACATGACCTGGCTCACATCCAGATCCATGAGCTGTGGAGGCAGCAGCCACGAGCTAGCCCAGCACAGTACCGAGTAGCTCGGAGAAAATGTGCCAAACTGCAGTGCCACAAAAGGAGACCCCAATGTTTATCAAAGATTAAACAGTGTTTAGTATCTTTCCACAATCCTCCTGCCTGTACGTGTTCAAACATATATATATATGCACACACATGCACACGCTTAAGCCACCTCCTCCTGCTCAAACCATAATTGTTTGCAGCCCCGAGAGTTTAATAAAGAACAAATTGCGGTTATTGGTGAGCAAACAGCACACCACAGAAGTGGGAGTGTGATCATTGCAGTGGTGAAGAGAGAGAAAAGGCATCAGCCAATTTAATTAATATCTCTGTCAGTCTCAGGCTAAGGCTGGAGCAGCAGTCTGTGTGGAGAGGGATGTAGCAAACACACAGAGCATTAAACACTATTATACACTATGTACACTCGTGTTTTCCACCTATAATGGTGTGATGAGAAATTTATACCATTACAACACTGTAAATTAGGTTATGGAACAATCTCGGTGGCTTTATATTACACCAAACATCTCGACAGGTCTGAACGCCGCTCGTATTAGCTTTGTAACACTTCTAATCTATCAAAGTCTCATTTTCATGCTCTGTGTTGTGCAGTTCGGTGTTTTTTTAATCTTATCATGCTCCTTGCACCACTGCCCAGCCCAAGTGTATCTGCCTGTCATGTTCCCAGAATGCTTTGTGGCAGCTGCAGCCCGAATCATGCACACAGGTATTGATTTTCTTCCCAGTTTTTTTTTTATCCTTCAGCGCAACCCTTTATTTATCTCGCTAAGCTTCAGCCATTGGGTGTGAGGACTGAACCAGCTGGCAGCTTGTGAGAGGACACAGTGAATTCAACATGAGACGCTTACCACATAACCTGGATTTATTTTCATTTATCTGTTATTTATCTGACAGCACTGCTCTGCTGCAGAGCATAATCCGGCTCTGCGTGGGATGCATGTGTAGGTATGTATGCGAGTGTGTGTGTGTGTGTGTTTGTGCTGTCCATATACAAACACTTCTTCCTCCACAGGCCACCTGACCCATTTTTCTGTGTGAATAACAATGTTAAGGCCAATCAGATGCAGACAGGATGACGAATGCTGGAAAAAGACTACATGCAGCCTGTCACATGGTACAGGCTGCATGTCCACTCCTGTCTGTCAACAGAGCAAAGTATAGGGGTAAGAGAGGGTAAAAGAGAGAGAGAACAAGTTAGTTATTCTCTGTCCCTTCTTTTTCTACACATCCTCACCACACCAAGACCAGTAAAGCCATTACAAACCCTCCACAGCTCCATTTGCTCATGGTTGTGCTGCAGCAGCTGTTCTAAGAAAAGGGCAAAACTGACAGAGAGTGAGCAGCAAAGCTGCTCTCAACAACAGTGATTGTTTTTTTAATGTCACACTACCTGTGGGCTGAGGATGCACTCCAGTTTTATATATAAATGTTGACAGTACGGCAGCAGTCACCGCTCTGAGGGAAGACTGGAAATAATCATCACTGCACATGCAGAATACGCTCCGATCATACAGTCGTGTGACCCGATTTCCAAGTGTGACAAAACACACCTTCCTTCAGTACAATCTCAGGCGTGGTCACGTGTATCCACGGTGATAAGGTAAGCTGAAACACACGAGCTGCATCGCAGTAAAAAGTAGGTTTTTACTGAACGCTAAAAAACTAACCCGGCTTAGTGGCTGGCTTGAAATGGAGGAGGAGTGGTGGGCAAGCGGTGGGCATTGTGGAAAAGCACGATAACGTCCAGCAGCCTTTTGATAGTAACTCTTGATATTTACTTCAAAGGCCCATTATACACAGCCAATTAAACCCACATAGTGTAGTTGGTTCATCTCCCTCTCGGCAGCAGCTGGGGGGAGGTGGAGACTGGCTACAGAGAGAACTCCAACACACATCCCAAATGTCAACAAACATGAAAGAAACTGTGAAATGCAGAAGATGGCTCAGCGAATAGCCCGATTGAATGTGTTGGAACAATGTGCAGTCTCATTAAGCAGCTGACAGTTGGGATGAGAAATTATCTAAGTTATCAGGATTAACTGAGAGAAAAAATGGTGGATTTATATTTATGCTTACATGTGAGTGAGGAAAACAGAGGGGAGAACATGAGCGAGAACAAAAAAAAAGGGCTAACCAGAGCAAAGAGAATGTGTGCGATGACCGATGGCCCTTCTGTTTAGCGCGTGTGCTGAATGAGAAGAAGCTCCGGCGCGTGTTCGTGCGTGTTTGTTCATGTGTCTCTGCAGTATGGGGCCGGGGGGTCGGCCCCCTCTCGGCCCTACTGGTGCTGAATGCAGAGCAGGCAGCATCAGGCCGCTGCAAATGACTACAAGGCCTCCTCAGTGACTGCAGCAAAGGCTGCACCTGGGGAATGGCCCAGCACTGAAACAGCCGCAGCCACACACACCACAACACAGTCTGAAAAACAGCCCTGCAGGAAGTGCACACGTGCCCACCGGGTATGCCCCACAAACAGCCATCATCATCCTTCCTGCAGGAGATTGTTCACATGCTAAATGGATTACATAATTACCGTAATAATGTTGACCAAACATTTTGTTACTGGGGCTCATTAAGGACTTCAGGGAGACCTAGATACAAAGATACACACAATCTGATGCATTTTATTAGTACTAGCGCATATATTTTCTCACTCCCTTTTTGAAAATCAATTTCAGATAAAAAAAATATCTTATTTATATTCAAAACATTTTGTCAGAGATAACTGCAGCACATAAACACAGAAAAACTTAACTTTAAATACGAATAGGTTTAAAGTGCAGTAACCCAAAACAAGTAAATACTAATGTACTCTGTCAACATTCAGCAGTGAAATAAATCCAAAACAAGCCTTCTTTCAGCGCATTGTGCCATGACAGCTTTTCCTCCATTGTAAATCGCAGGAAGCCAGTAAACCCATCACAATTGGAGCTGGACCTGATTGGTTCTTCTTTCTAAAACAATGACTGAGATCCTCTTAGTCTGGGCAGTCTGCTGCTTTTGTTTCATCCAAACTTTGTTTGTGTGCGATACCCACACAGATGCTTTGTTTGCTTTAATGCTCAGAAAGATTTTAAAAAATGAGAAAAAAAATTGGTCATAATATAAACTTTAAACATCTCTCTCAATTATGAGTTATAATAATAATATTTTTTTTAATCCAGAATTCTCACAATGACTAAATCAGAAAATAAAGATTCACTTTTTACCCAAATAAATACTGAAATGTTCCTTCTCACTGTGATCATCCGCCTTCCTGATGCTGGTCTGAAGGATGTGAGACGATCAAAATGATTCATTTTAAATTTTCACCATTATTTGCAAAGGAAACATTTCATGATGGAGCCATTTACGATCAACTGGAACAGAAGGAATGAATTCAGCAAGAAAAGTATCTTTCAGCAAGCAGCTCTGATTAGTCTTTGTGTTATTGATACAATTTTATCCTCAATAAATAAATAAATGAGTGTCTATTTATATACATACACAACCGTTTATTTGATGTCTAACTGTCAGTTTATGTTTATTACAGAGAACAAAGTGCAAAAGTTAAATATATAATTTTCTTGATTACAGTTGTTTACAGTTTGTTTTCTTTTATTTTACTTGGCAAAACAAAAACAACATCAACCTGAATACAAGAGATTTATGACATCGCAAAGCTGTTTGAGCTATGCATGCTGTAGATGCTGCAGTCTCAGGATTTGCACACATGAACACTTTTCTTTGGGTTTGCACCGACTCTCAACAACAACATCAACAACAAAACAAAGTTTTGGAAGCTGCAAGGGAACATTTTGGACATCTTCAAGGTTGAAGATTTCCCCTGACAAACCGTAATGTTACTGTGTGGACTAGCCCAAAGCCCAAAACCGGGATTTTGGGCTTGTTACATCAGATTGTGATCAATACCACTCTGGGTTTTATGTTAAAGACAGCACCATGACAAAAACAGACTACAGATAAACAACAGTGGTGCTAATCTAACTAACAGGATGTTTTTACATGTTAGGGCCTCTATGTACAGTCACTTGTCCAGGTGATAACCTTCCAGACTGTTAAGGAAAGAACTTCAGTTATTTCTAGCTATGCAAAACAATAACGTTTTGTTGTGTTGTATAGGTTTGTCCAGTGGATCCGTTCAGACCCCTTTTTTGGTAAACAAATAAAACAAAGTAACTCTATACCTACTGCACAGATAACCTGACAGAGTATGTGAGGATAAAAACAGAATAACTTCAGGTTCTTTGCTCCTGTTGAAGAAGAGGAGGAAAACCTCCATACAGCATGTGCGCTTTAAATGTAGGCAGCCAGGTTTAGCAGAACTTAAAATGGAGTTAAGTGCACTCTCAGGTAGGATCAGAAAATATTGATCAATGCAGAAAATATCATTATGATCATACTTTCAGCCATATCACCCAACCTAACTGTCAACTAATTAAAGAAGAGAGGCGTCAGAATGCTTTGTGGATACACTGTTACATTAAACAACACTTATTGCAGAACCGGATACCCCTTCTAAAGCTATGGAGCAGCTTAGGTGTAACTTTACCTTTAAAGAATGGAGACGTGTACATGTGACCGATATTTTCAATGCATGCTTGATGTTCTTATTAGTTAGTAACTCACAATAAGACCTAAAAGTTTAACATTTTAAATCCTTATTTTACTTTTAAAGCTTCTCCAGAGGCTAAGAAATAACATTTTAGAGAACAGTTTAAATTTTAAGGAACTCTACAATGAGGTTTAATGTTTCTACCCTTAAGGAAAGTAAAGAAAGACACAGAGGATATTTCTCTGCAGAAAATATTTCCACATTCCTCTCAATTGGCTTTGACAAGAGTTTAAAGTATAATCTGGCTTTGCTTTGTGATTTATTTGGTTAAAAATTACATGCACATGATCAATGGCTTATCACAAACCGTGTAACGCATCATATTGTCATTAAAAGACAGACCTCCTCATTTACTGACGTTATACAACTTTATGAACTAAGCCTTATACAATGTTCTGACTGTATGCATTTTTCATCATAGATTTCTATTCTTTCCTAATGGACACTGTGGCTCCTCAAAAAGTCTTTTGTTAGTCTGCCCTGCAACAACCCCAAAAAGCCAGTCCGGTGAGACCTCCAGGCAGCAGCACCACACCACCATGCCTTCCAAAGAGTCAAAAGAGTCAATTATTCATGTTGGAGACAGAAAAAATGTATTTTTACTAAGTTTTTTTGTTTTATGTTATATTGTTTGGAATCATGAAATTTTAAAATGCAGTAGGTCGGTCCTCAGGTTGAGGGGTTGAGCCATCTTTTACCAAGCTGTCACTCATACACTCACAACACACAACACACAAAGTGCACTTAAAACATGTGTAGCAGAGGGTGAGGGAAATGGACGGTGCATCGTAGGATGCATGCACTGAGACGTGACTAAAGACCACTTGCTTGTGGATTCATAGGCTTCAATCATCCATTATTTAGCATGGAGAGGAGCAGTGGATTGGTGGCTGGGTGATTTTTCAGACAGTGTTTACAGAAGGGATCGCTTTTACAGCTAGAGATTAATACTTTGTTTTGACACAGCAGAAACTTTATCTTTAAAGATAATTTTCAGAGAACCAGAACTTTGTAGATTCAGCTAACGTCCTGCAGTGTGGTAGTGTGAAGACTAACTAAGCTGAACAGGACAAACCCATTTAAACTGGAGAAACTTCCAGTGAAATTTGCCAGTGTCTGAAAACATGCTAGCAGAAAAAAAACCCCATTTATGGTCAATTAAGAGATTGCTATAGATTTCAACATGGCTGATTCTGCCTCAATGAACAAATGTGAAACGTCAACAAAACAAAAGCGGTCGCTAGCCAGCATTTGCCCTCCATCCAAAAGCGAAATGACATTAGCACTAGTCTATTGAGTTTGCTAAATGTCCCACATAAAGTGAATTTGCCCCCCAGGGCTGGGAAACAATCACGCAGGCGAGCGTTCCATTTAAGTGATTTGAATGATCGGCGTGCTGCAGAGCTTCCTATCAGCCAGAGAAATGGGTCAATACACTGAGACTAAGTGACACGGCTGGCAGCCTGTGCTCTCGTGGAAGACCAGGCAGAGGAAGAGGAGCGGGACCTCACTGTCATTGGGTCAGACAGAGTTAAAAATACAGACACACACACACATTCACACAGCAGGGTTCTGGCTAGCTGGTACTGGCTAGACCTCAGATTAAATATCTCCGCTCATCCCCCCAACAAACACTGCTCATAAGTGCCATTTTATCTTAATCAGCGAGCATCAGCGACAGCTATCTTCCTTTTCAACCATGTTTCTAGATGCATCATGATGTCTGAGACATCACCAATACAATCTGTAATATTTGTTATGAACCTTCACCATGGAAATGAAAGATGTCTTACTTTCAGCGTTGATTGACATTGTATCCTTTTCCCAGGACACAACAGTGATGTAGGCCTCCACTGAGGCAGGGATAATGCACTTGAAGACCGCCACATTGCCTCTCATGGCTTTCTGGTCCTCCACCCGGACAGTATACGGCTCTCGTAGGACTAGAAGATGAGACAGAATGGATGATGAAAAAAATTTTCTTACAAAAACTGTGAAGAGTCAAAAAATAAACAACATCAACTGACCAGCCTTAATGTGGACATCTTGGCTCCTGATTCTCCCTGAGGGGTTCTCCGCTGTGCAATAGTAAGTGTTGTCGTGGATGAGTTTGCTGAAGCTGGAAGGGGGGATGTGGAAGATCTGAAGGGTGCCATTGGGGTGCACATGGCGGATCCCTGGCACGTCATAGATCTCCTCGCCGGTGGCCAGGTACCAGCGCAGTGAGACAGGGGGCACGCCTGCAGCGGGACAGGGCACCGATGTCCCTGTGGTGCTGGCAAACACTACCTCTTGCACAGATGCATTGACAAAATATAAGCTGGAACGTAGATCTTCACAGAAAACTGCAGGGAGAGAAATTAGATTACAAAATCATGTTAGATGACCAATTACAGTGTTTCATCTTCCATCACTGAACATTTTGACCTGAATACTGAGAAACTGCACATGCTAGTGATGAAGCAGAACAAATGGTATCTTAAACAAAACAGTGTTTTTTTCTTTCCTGGACTGAGCATTGTGTTAACGCTCACTGCAGTGGAAGGAGCCTGCAGAAGGGTCTGTTGCTGCAAAGCTCTGGGAACAAGAGCTAGCAGAGAACGGGTCTGACTTTCCTGCACAACGTCACACGAAGCAGCACATCTGTTTACACTACTATGTGCATCTGTGTTACTACACTAACAATATGAATCTGTGCTGAGAAATCACACAACTCAGTATATTCAAAATATAACTGCATTTCATGACCCACATGGAGACTTCATTGATATTAAAGGCTATATGTATATTTAAGGAAAGCAGCATGTGCTCTCAAGCTGTGATTTTGCTTGTTTGCTGTTTTGTTTGATAGCTGTTTATTCACAGTGTGCAGCAGAAGATCTTCACTGGTGAGTCAATGTAATGTGATGCACTTGTGGATAAAAAGCTGCCGCTGTAATGCACAATGCAAACTGCATGTAGTCAGAATGTGCATCGAGCTGGTCCGATGTGACCGAGGCAGTTGCTTAGCATATTTAGTATAATGAAAGCTGTAATGTGTGATTAATCTATACCCCTGTTCTGTTACTGGTTTGTTATTTTACATAAAGCAATATAACTACAGTAAGCCATAAATGTAAAACTGCTTTTTATTAGTTGAAAGCTGCATATATTCTAAATTTGATTAAAAATAAACATTGTATGAACCAATGTGGTCATGTGGTATGGTAGTAATATGGTATTTCCTAAGGACAATGTGTTCACTATCTTTTAACAATTTAATTTATATGTGTTAGTGTTTCCATAAGTTCTATAAGAGAAAACAGCAGTGTATATATTTTAAAAAATGAGACATTTAGACTCCAACTAAATAATAGTTAAGTAACATCAACATGTATTTTCATGGTAAATTCAGTTGCTGGCTATACTGCTGTTCAGCAGTGGGTTATATTTCAATGTTTAAACTTGTTTTCATTCACTTAATGCATTTCTTCATCATAAATCAGGCCAACATGCAATATAAATACTGTAAAAGTGTCCCGAGCTCAATGCACACACTGCGTATTTGAACACTGTTGCTAAAACGGGCCATGACCTTTTTGCAGCTATTCCCATTATACAGTCACTACCACCAACCCACACCCTGCACTGCTCTCCTGGACTTTCTTTTTATTAATTTCTTCACTAAATTATCCGAGTATGGATCCTTCAGAAATGCAGCACATTCACAGTGTGTTAGGAAGCTGATATATCCTTACAATGTCTGCCCAGAATGGCCACATTCAAAGTTTTTCTTTTATGAACTAGAAAATTATTTGTGCAAACAGATAAGACAGAAATGATGGAAACATCCCCTTGTTAGAGAAGTTACAACAAGGTACAACTAGCTAGCTAACTTTTAAGCATTTATCGTGGAAATGCATCTTCCCCGAATGCCAGAATTGATCAAACTTTGATTGTGTACCTAAATAGCAGAGAAATAATGAGAGAAAAATCTGTGAAGACCCAAGCTGATGGCATGGACCTGGTGACACAGTAACTTGATTTAAAATCTTTGGACTGAAGGACCCTGTTGTGTCTGACATTGTGGATTGATTTGGTAAAGAATTATCACTGTGGTTTGAAGGCAGCACACTTGCTCTAAGATTTCAGTCAACAGATGCTACAGCCCTGCTGTGAAAGGCAGCTGCAGACCAACACATGCATCACTTTTTATCTGCTGGTTCACAAACATTTAGAAGAAACAGTTATGGTACAAACTGATAGCTGCAACTCTGTTTGCATACTCTGTTAGTATGCTCATGCTTCATCATCGTGTCTCAACTAAATACCCAGCAGGATTTAACCACCAGAAGAATAAAAGTTGCATAATGTTGTTAATGTTAATGTTGTTGTTGTCAATGTTAATAATGGGGGTAACTAGTATATCTAATATCTGCACTGGGCAATTGTGATTTTACATCTAAGCAGCTTGGCTCAGTTAAAATGATCTCTGTTTGATCTGCTTTCATCTGGGCAGATCTGAGATCTGTTTATCAAGACACTCCCAGTGTCTGGCAGAAGCAAGCACTGATTGAATGTGTTGGAACAATGTGCTGTTTATCATCATTTTATTAACCAATTTTATTCACTTTGGGGTTAGCTTGATCATCCATATTTGGCGGAGTGGTTAACAATCCATCTGTCTTTGCTGGGACATATTCAGAATGTGTCTCTGCTTTAATGGTGGACCCTGTGCTGTTATCGCACCCGATGAATCTGACATCTTTTTAAAGTTTTTATTTGGCTTTTTATTCCCACAAGCCAGATGTGAGGGTATTGCTGAGTGCATTACCGTTTCAAACGTTTATACCACAAACTCTGGCTGCGGGCTTCACAGTTTCTTCTATATTGGAATCAAAGCTCATTAATGTAAAAGAAACATAAATGGTAAAAAGCAAGTAATGATGATGATGATAATGCATAAGAACATCGAGCACAAAATGCTTCACATTTAAATGAATGAACATTAGTAAAAGGTGCTCCATACACATACTTTTGTGGCATAGATGTACAAGCTGTGGATGTATTAACCTGTTCCTGCTGCAGGATTATAAAGTAATTCCACGTGAAAATAAATGTAATAAGATAAAAAAAAGGGAGCATCCCACACCCTTGTAAAACTATTACATAAACACAGCCAGTCACCTACTGTAAATGTTTCTGGTATCTTTACAGTATTCACAAGCCTTTAATGTAGGCTGCCTCCTCGTTTGCCAGCCTGCCCGCCTTGGCGACAGCTGCCAATCCCCCCTCCCTCGAGACCAAACATTTTAGCGCTTCATAAATTCCTAATGAGCGTTCTCAAGTCACCAGCCACTTCCACCCACTGGTCGTTCAACCTGTTACGACAAACAAACACTGTTGCGTACACATGTTTCTGCACATTTGAAGCTACACTCACTTCACACATGCAGCACTCTGAGGGCCAGGCCCAGAGGTGTTGAAAGAAGAACGCCTGTAGTTGTCAACAGCTACAAGACTGTAGTTTCTTATCCAAGAGGTGATACGGAACAACAGGAGTCCCAGTTCAGAAGTGGCAGATTTTCCTTTTTGATTTGTTTTATTTGATTGTTAGTTGAAATGTACATGCTCAGCAAAATAGACATAGTAGTTGGCAGATTATTTTATTAAATAACCCTATAGCTACATATAGCTAAGCTAACATGAACATTAAAATATAATGTGATAGACGCCGTATTGAAACTGAAAGATTTTATTCAGGTTTAATGATACGCAAAGAACTTCTCAGAGGTTAATTTACAGCCATGTAATCACACAGAGTAACAGCTTGTCGGTGGTTTTCTCAAGAAGGAAAATCTGCCGCCAAGATGATCATAAAGTCTCAACATCTGTTATGAAAAGCAGGAAGCCTGAGGTGTTTATGTGTATGACTGTTTAACCACAGCGTGGTTAATTTGCTTCCAGAAAAGAGATGAAGCATTGCCTCTTACCATCTGCATACATTTCTGTTAATGATCTTTCAAATACTGGGGAGTCCTTATGGCCTTGTGATAATGCAATCAGAGTAACAAGTGTGTGTTAATGGGACAAGTGAGTGTTAATATTACAGTGAGATGTCTAACCTAAAAAAAAAACTAAGTGAGGAAAAATCCTATAGAATAAGACAAACAAGCCCTTCCAGCTTCTTTGGCCTTCCTTGTTTCCCACTTTAGGTTTGCAAGTTCTTTTGGAAGGTTTTTAACACGTCTCATGGTACCAGAGTACCATCACATTGTCAGGATGGCTGTGACTATAAAAACAATAAAGAATGACTAAATTTTGATGCCATCTATTTTGAGAGCATTATCCCTCCATACCTAAATAATGTCTTTATACTCCTCCAGCTCCTCTGTATAGTCGCATTTTGTTGTAATCATCAATCAAAGAAATCGCAGTCTAAATGAGAACAAACGGCCATCAAGCAGCTTATGGTCTCAGCATGTTTAAAGAGTGACTGAGTGATGAGGAGCGAAGAGGCTGCCTCATAACTGCTTTTGTCTCAATATGATTTGCACCAACTCATAAAAAATTGAGAAGCCCAACCACCTCCACTATCACCAGCAGCCATTTATGCATGGCTGATTCTTAAAGATGAGAAAGCCTGATGGACGCAAAACCCTGCTAGATCCCAACAGTTCAGATAGGTACAGCGGGAGTGCATTTATTTTTCAGTGCACAGTGAAGAAAAACAGTTTGGGCTGAGTGGGGCAGCGGGAAAGCTAGAAAGCACTCCAACACGACACACAGCCTGCTATTAACCAAGAAAGAAAGACAGAGGACATAAAGTAAAGGAGATGAATAGTACAGATGCAATGACAAACATCGAGGATGAAAATCTCTCAAAATTACCATCCAGTTTCCTTTTTTTGGCCAATCTTTGTCTGTTTTTAATTTTACTGGGACCTTCACCTCTCTGCCACAAAATAAAATGTTGGTTAAAAACGAGACACTAAGTAGAATATATCCCCTATGTTTCTTCACTTGAAATAATCTAATGAAGCATAAATGACATAATTTGTAATTTAGTGGTATGTTTGCACATGCAGTTGTGCATTACAAACTGTTTCTTTAATACTGTGTGCTTGCAAGCAAGAGAGACACTATGTGGGAGGCTGTTGGCTGTCATCAAGTGTGTTTGTGTGCACTGCTGTTATATGATAATCTCATTAATGACTGGCATGAAATAGTAAGATGCAACACAACCAAATGTACTTTGGAAAGGATTGTTATGCAAACGGACAAAACACACCTCTGAGCACGAGGAGATGAGTGAGCTGTGGACTAAAAGGTTGCAGAGGGAAAACAGGCTAAGGACTGATCAAATATTAGTACAAACTTTTGCTTTTGGTCATTGATGTTTGTTTAGACCACCCTTTAACACAGAGATCTCACCGAGTGCCACTGTGCTGTATATTTTAGATGTTTCATACACCTGACTTGTACAGAATGTGATTATCAGTGGTTAACTTGAATCAGGGTTGGTGCCGCAGAGAAACACCTAAAACCTGCAGGAAAGTAACCATGAGAACTTGAAGATGAGGTTACTACTTTCAAATGACAAACACATAATATGGTAAATGGATTTGTACTTATATAGCTCTTTTCCAGTCATGTGGTTTACACTACATGGCACATTCACACAAATACATTCATATGCCCATAGGAAATATAGCCATTGAATTAACAATCACCAATTGCCAAATGCAGGTTCAGTTTAATTTTGCTGGGTATAAATGAACACATATATTGCATATTGCAAGTTTGGAAGATGTTAAACCAGATGTTGAACCAAAACATATGGAGTATTTGTTCTGGAAGCACCATCACTACATTTCCCATGAACACTACTTCATCGTGTGTCATAACGTTTGCAGGATGCAGGTGGATGAGGATGGATGAGGACGGATGAGGAGTGAAGTAAACATGGGAAAACAACAAAGTGAAGGTTGGATATGAGGTATAAGGAATTAATAGAGGAATTGAAGTATGTTGATGGTGACAGGGAACAAGACAAAGAAAGAATATGTTTAATACATAAAAGCTTTTGAGTCATGAGTGGCTGATGTCCAATTAAGCAAAGAAAAAAATTTAATCTTTTTACATGTATGCTGTCTTTGTGGAGCTCTATTTCAGGAAATGCAACCGCATCGGAAACTAATGGAGACATTTCTATTTCTACGAGGTGTTTTTTATATTTAGTTTGATAAAGATGTACAAAATCTGTATTTATCTACTGAGTGATGTGGCTTTGGCACCACACCATAACAGTGTACCTCCTTGCCCTTCATGCCTACACACTAACACACAAGTCTGTGCCAAAGTCTGAATCGATGTCAGTTTTCCTTAAGCCAAAAAGCACAAAAAGGAAGAAGTCATATCGTTCAATTATGAATCTCACACATCTATAATTGATGGACTCTCTTTTCTTGTGTGTTGTCTGTCTTAGCAAATCTCAAGAGAGAGGTAGAAATGAAGGGGAGATGGGGTCCTGTTGGGTTAGCGATGGGGGTCCTCTCTGCTTACTGTGTGAAGTAGTGCTTGCTGCAATCCCACATGTCAGCACCTATTGGTGGCAGGCTCTGCTAAAGCCTCTAATGGTGGATTGCAGGTGACTCTTCATGCAGTCTCTACTAGATTAGAGCTCAAGGGCACCAGACATGTTTCAGGCATGGGGCGTGTAGGCGATGTCATAGATGTGCACGTGAAGAGTCGGGCATTAATGTCTGGAAAACCATGGACATAGATGCTCACATAGCCTTGGTGTGCAGGCGAGACATCAGGGAAGACAGTGCAGACAGAAATTATGCTAGTTTAGCCCTGACATTTTACAGCAATTAGCCTGGAATTATGCTATTTGTATGAGGTAGCTGATTGACAAGGCCACAACTGCAAAGATACTGAGTGATGTTATTATTCCCATGAAATATAAATACAAGAATTTATTCTTTGCTCTAGTATCTGCTCAGTAACACCCACAATCCTCTGACAATGCCACATGGTGCCAAATCACCCTGGCAATTTATTTAAGTAAATACCTGATCAATACAGATCCCACTAACACACAACATAATAGGCCTATGTTCTGGCTCGTGCATTAACACACTGATATATCCATAGCTTTTTGTTCTGCCTGTGTTTACCTCAACCAAACACTGTTAATCAGCCTTAGCTGACTGTGTGCTTAGTGTTATTATTTTCCTGTTGAAATGACAAAAACAAAAAACTTGCTTTGTTTAATTTTAAATTACCGTGGTTGACCGCTCAGCTGTCTGCAACAACAGCCTGGTTTTAGCTTTTCTTCTACAATTTTATAACACTGAATTAGCTATTTGCCTCAACATGCCTCGCCTGCCGAAAGCTGCTGACATATTTAAATGCTGAGGGTCTGAATTGCTCTAAGATCCAGTGCACCCCTCACCAGGTCAGAGATCTCTGTTGTGCTACAGCAGGCACTAGGGCATCAAGACATTAAGGCAAATCCACTGGGGCAAAGTAGCACTGAGCCACTCTGACAGCTCATGGCAGGCAATGCAGGTAATTAAGGCAGAACTAAGAAAGAAACAGCCTAGGGAGGGAGTATGGGGGCTGAGGGAGTGGAAAAGGCCAATTGACAGGGGGGGTAGAGATGGACGGCCTTACGGTGACATCCCCACAACCTTCAACCCCGTCCTCTGCTGCCCTAGGGGCTTACACGATGAGGGGTAAAAAGAGATGCTGCGTTAAGCAGAGATCTGCAGATTGAAGAAGAGTCTCTCACTATCCCAAATCACAGGTGCCCAATTTGCCCTCATGAATAATGTTGCATTCAGTGCCATGCAGCCGCTATGTAAAACCAATAATACCCTATTCTGATGTCAACTCTCTGGAGGGTAAGAGAAAAGTCACTGTGGAGTGGGTTAGTTGATGCATATGAACACTCATTTGCATGTACGAAAACAGAGGAGGAGGTTACACTGAAGACTTTAATCAGTTGTATCACTAAGGTGGAAATGGTCCATATTTTTCCCAAATTGACTGAGTGAGTGTGTGTGTGTGTGTGTGTGTGTGTGTGTGTGTGTGTGTGTGTGTGTGTGTGTGTGTGTGTGTGTGTGT
>JBAMHV010000016.1:875303-893363 GCA_037177535.1 Pseudomugil gertrudae | reverse complement strand
GAGTGAGTGTGTGTGTGTGTGTGTGTGTGTGTGTGTGTGTGTGTGTGTGTGTGTGTGGGGGGGGGGGGTAAATGCAGTGATGGAGCAATAAGGACAAGCTGCTGAGAATGAATGTAGAGAAGCACATCAAGAGGAAAAGAACAATAAGAGACACCTATAATGCTCCATTACCCTTCCTAAGTGACACAGTATTGAAATGGCAGCACATACACAATGAAGCAGCTTCTATAATTAATCCACATAAATATCCACATATGTATGAGGCACCGGTGACTTCCACAAGTTAGATCGCTATAAAGCCACATATGGTTGTTCGTATTAAGGCAATATACATAAATCAGAATTATCTTACTTACATTGGTTTCTGTTAGCAGGCTTTGAATACAAAAACAGTGCAACATGGTCCTAATATTATTGTTAAAGACTAAAGTGATGAGATAAATAGCAATCACAAAGACTCTTTAGAAGATGGAGCTCTATGTTTAGTTGTTCCACTCAGGTAAGAGTTTCGGCTTTCAGCAATGTTTTCTGAACTTATTGGATGCTTGCCATATTTTGTTTCTACCAAAGACCATTATCAGGTTAAAACCAGTAAGGTTTTTGGTTTAGAAATACTGATATTGTCATCAGATTCTACCTGATGGCCAGTCTGTGTGCTAATGCTAACACTTAGCCCGCTTGGGTGAACCTTTCACCAAGTGTGGCTGTTAAATCTTTTACACCTGTGTGTTTAGAAGTCCTGACACTCCTGATATGCCTTACACTTATACAATGCTCACTAGCTGTAAGGTAAATATTATACTAGCAGATGGTTCACCTAGAGTATTGACATCACTGTGAGATAGGGACAAAACTGGCATTCTCTAAACCACTACGTTTATTAAATTGATCAATTTTGTACAAAAAAACAAATCTGATTTGACATGTTAGATAGCAAACTTCAGATAAGGATTATTTTACCACTGGAAGAGCCTGGCCTGAATAATAGCATCTATTTACAGAGACTCCTGGTTTTGTAATTTTGTAAGAAAGCGTATCTGAGTATAGTTTTCTGAGGTGTGGTGTGCCTTTGCTAACCTATTGTTAGCGCTGTTTAGCACTGCCGTAGAGGACTGTTTTGCACAGAGGATTTTTGTTGCCGTTGCCCTCTTTAATCTCATTTCTGAACATTTTGAAAGTACTTGACTTGAATTTGTATGTAATACACTGCAGGGCAATATACACAGTGCACGCTGGAGAGCGGATGACTGGCATTATTTCTATTTCACTAAAAAATTCCACCCACTTCTGCCCGCTATACTGTTGACCGATTAAGCGGATGGGAAGAGAGGAAGAGAGATAGAGTGGATCTCAGGTGAGCTCAGAAGGAGGACATTAAAACCCTGCAGGGAGGAATGAACGAAGGGATTAGCCGAAGGAGGAAGGATGACAACTTGAAGATCATCTGTGGGCCTTATAGCAAGAATGCAACCTACACAGCCAATGAAGAGTACAGAGACTGAGAAGATCAGCTATTTGTGACAATTACTTTAGACTTGATTGGGCATGGCTGGAAACTGGTAAATGCAACATGGGCGTGGTGTGTATGGGGATTTTAAACTCATGATAACACATTAACTTCCATGGAAAAAAATGTGTGGTAAATTCAAAGTTATTTAAAAGTTTAAGAAATTGAACAATAGCTTCATTTTCTGTCTTCAGCTCTGAAGAGATGATGTGAGTTAATGATGTCATTAGTTGCTATTCTTAACCCAAACAATAATGCCAGATTGGTGGTGAGAAGGTATTATTCAGGACTGTTAAACTGATTGTGCAATATTCCCCACAGTACTTTATAACTGTCTATATACAGCATATGCAACTCTACACTTTTATTTAGCTTCCTCTTATTAATCGTTTGGGATTGTAGTGACACCTCAATTAATCAATCAAAATGTATTTATTGACAGCTACCTTTGATCAGTGCTGGACACACATAATAAGAATAAAACATACACTTATAAATTCAGCATATCGGTTAATTTAACAAGTGGCACGCCTCTAAAGTTTAAAAGGCTGATCTGAAAGCAGCATGATCAGATAAGCAGATAAATACTCTTATTTCACAATTTCTGCAGAGATGGAGCCCCCAGTGGGATTTTGTACAGCACTGATATGTTCAGCCTGCCCATAAAATGTTTAGTTTGACACAGTTTCTAATGAAACACATCCCCATTGAACCCAGAAGTGATGCACCCATTTAGACGGAATATTTTGGAGCATGTTTTGCTCATAAATGCAAAGAGGAAGCAACACTCTTAGTCACGTTCCTGTGCCGTCATTATGTCTGCAAAACACAAGCGCAAGTGTTTGGAATATTAAACACACGTCAGCTGGCTTCTTTTCACTTAGTAACTCACATTATCATGTTAGTGATACCTCATGGTCAGCTTAAACAAAAACATCCTTGATTTAATTTTAATTTAGATTCAAAGAAAAAGAAAAAGAATAATTAACCGCAGTAGTTTAAGTTGACTTGCGTTTACCATTTAAATTTACGGGACGCAGAACATATTTCTGTACAGTTGCTTCTGATGCATGCATTAATTACAATAGTTAACACACCTTATGAAGACCGGACTAGAGAAATAGTTCATACGCTACACATTACATTAGCTAATATTTACAAAAGCATGATTACCAGTGTGAAAATGCATTTAGCATAAAGGAGTGAAGCTTATTCTGGCTCTGTCAGATTTAAATGGAGGATCATTTGCTTGTTTCTTGCATGATCTCGTAACAGAAATGATGCTTTTTGCAACACAGAGAAACAAAAACGAGGTGAAATATGCACAGAGGGCAAATCAAAGTCCTCAGGTTAAAAGGGATTGTGGGTCAGACAGCTAGACATTGTTGCCTTTCCACTCACAGTTGCCCCTCTTGCGCTTTATCCCGGTACCCCCTCCCTTTTCCAACCCACCATTTCCCTTAAAGGCAACAGTATTCTATGTTCAGCGGCCCCACTCCAGACCTTTATCACAGCCGTGCAGACCTATTGTGAGCTAAATTATTGTGTGCTTCTGTGTTTCTCCTCGAGGCTTTTTCTCCAGGTATAGCACAAAGAACGTCAATGCATCATTTATCTTTATACCAAGAAGAAGAAGGAGTCACAATATGGTCCAGCTTGTATGTGGGAATATGAAACAGAAGCTAATCACCCAGTCCTGTAAGGCTGTCTGCAACAGCACCATTATAAATCACTCTGATGGATACACTGTCAATTGAATGCAACAGATACAGGCAATGGTTGAGAAAATGGCAGCTGTCTGCATTAGAGCTGCACTCACTCTGCACGACGACGAGAAGGAGCTTTCATTAACCACTGGGTTTACCATGATTACTAAACCACAGCACATCAGAACCAGTGATTCATTCATGTCTATAACTATCTCCTATTGTAGTGGTGCATATATCTCATCCTGTCCTGAACCTGGGTTATGTGTATCAGGCTGGCAGCTATGGTGACAGAGGGCCTTGCAAACACTGCCAGGCAGCAAAATACACATCAACGTGTTCAGAGCGTTTAGAGCCCCGGATTAATCAAATTATAATTTAATCATCTGATCAAACAGCAATTAGCATAATCACTTGTGGGGAAGGCCTGATAGAGGGAAAGCTGGAGCGGAATGGAGCTGGGGGCTAACAACACTTTAATGAAACATTTGCCAGAATGTTTGAAAATGTTACACATTCCCGGCTACAGGAACAGAGCGGGATTTTGAATGCTAATCAGGCCGGTTTGGTTATGCCTAATGAACACATCCAGTCATCAGCCGCGGGGGGAGAAATCGCCACTAAGGCCCTCTTTTAATATTCCCCCTTATGTCTTAGCATTCAAACAGTGTCAGTAATTATTACATTTTACCTTCAAGGAAATAAAGAGATTCTGTCCACATTCTAATAAAATATACTTTCCCATCAAAGTAAATCTTTATAATCTAACAATGAATAAAAATAACTTTCTGAATAAAAATCATTGCACAGGTTGCCTTCCATTATACAAACATGTACTAACATGTGATGTAAGCATTGTCCTGTGCTGACAGAATATTCCTGCAAACATGTTAATCTTTAATAAAATACTGGAAAGATGTGCTGGAGGAGAAAGTTTGATGACTTCACAGAATTATAAGTCACATACAGTATATGTTGATTAATGTCAGTATTACCCAGAATTATACTGTTTGAGTCCTTTCAAGCCTATTTTTGTGTTTTTCTATTAAACAACCACTGCACTGAATATAAGTAAATAAATACACATTACATAAGTCTGTTTAGTGCGTTTTATAACCTTATAGTAATCATTTTGACAGATTTAACTTCATTTTTCTTTTCTCTGGAATACACATAAAGACCAAACTAAATGCGGACATGGGTCTATGACCACATGACACAGATCCTGGTCAATCAGAACGATGCATATATTTATCTAAATTGTAACTAATAAAAAAACTAACCAGTTTATGATATATTCTGAATATATAATGAACAAAGTGAAATTTTACATTATTTTGAGGTTAAAACGGAATAAAATAAGACGACTTGGTCTTGGGGAAAATGTTTTATATCTGTGTTTAATGTAATTTTTAGCACTTTGAAACTTAAATCTTTCATTTTCTCACCTGCTTTGTATTTTTGCAAATAGGTTGTTTTAAAAGAAAATCATTATTTTCCACAAAATACTTTTCCTAACATGCCAGATTCTTTCTTTTTGTTTTAATGTGTTTTTCAGAGGGCTAAGCTGGTCTCCGAGCATCTTAGATAACAGAAAAACCTAAAATAGTCATGATTACTGGGCCTATAACAAGTCAACACGTAGGAGCAAGGATGAAGGCAGAAATACAGCACATATATGTTTGTATTATAAAATTCATTGAAATAAAACAAATTATTTACTATTGATCAGATAAACATTTACTTTAATGAAGAATGAAAATATGTAATAAGTAATGAAAAGTTGGGACTGCTGCGTTTAACATGAAGCTGAAGTCAAAACTTCCAGTTTAATATGAAGAACAGAAAAATAAACAACAAGCAAAAAGTGTCCTTTAATTACAAAGCTCACCGTGTGCCCTCCAGCTGCAGCCTTAACACAGCATTAACCTACTGCCCTGTTTCAGGATGAAAGTCTACAGACACAAACAACACAACTATCTGCTATCTTGTTAAGTCTCCATCCTGGTTAACACACTTGAACGTCTGGCTCATTGATTTTTTTTCACACACCAATACACGACGCTCACTCATCACATATTCATGAAGCATTTTAATAAGACAGTTTGTCACTTAACTCTTTATTTTGAGAGAAAACAGAGCCGGTAATCTATCAAAGTGAATTTTCTGTTTGCAAATATAAATTGAGTCACCAGTCATCGATTATTAACTGGTTCCAAACCAGTAAATTGTGCTCCTGAAGTAGATGTGACAAACAACTATATTTTTGCGTGTCAAAAACGTCTCTTAACTGCTGCAGTATCTGATGTTTGTTCCCGTTTACCTCGTTTGACCTCATTAAATTAAACTTGAGGTTTTGTCTATCTATAATAAAAGATAACAGATAATCTCCAGTAAAGCAGCGGGAAGGGTTTTATCAACAAGTAAAAAGGGTTTGTACAACATATTTACCTGTAAACTTAAGCTGCAGTACTCAGTATTTACAAAACTAGAAAACTGGATGAAGAATAATAAGGACTTTGTGTCATGGCCTCATTTCTGCATGGAAAACCAGGCTTATTAGATGTGACTCTTTGAGCTTTAGATACAACATAACACGAGCTGACTGTGTGTCCCTCTTCCCCCTCTCATCCTCCCCTTTTTCTGCCTCACTACACACTATCATCTCCTTAAGCATTCTGGTCTGGGTTAAATGAAACCTTTAACAGTTCAATGTGCATCCATTAACATATGCTTGAGTCTACTCACGGCCAAGTCAAGGCACAAGCACACGCACACACTGTGGAGCGACAAAAAAATCTTGACCCGATGGCACTGACAAATCCCAGAGTGATTAGTCCACGAAAGCAGCGAGTCGCTAATCCTTCCTGATATTACATCCTAATATAATAATTCATACCTAATCAACATATAAGCATCAGTTATATGTTATAAATATGTATTTACTGTTCTGCTTGGTTAAAATGTGGGTTAACTTAACTTTACAACTTCATTGTTGCATTAGTAAATAAAGTAACTGATCAGATCTGAAACAAACGAAGACATGACTGCTTTTTTATTGTGAAAAAGTCACCCTAAATTGTTCTACAGCCGTGCTCCCAGTGGCCTACATTCTGTTGACTGGTGAGCATGCATCAACGTGTTACTGAAGAGCTGAGCTCGGTTGCTGTTTGCTGATGTGTGTTGCCGCGACTCTTTCGACCTATCTTGACTCTATGTGAAGTGACAGATGTATACCAAAAGACACGAGTCTTTGTGGACCCAGTTTCCCACTGGCCCTCATGCGACCTCTTAGTGATGTTGTTTTGGCTGGTAATAATTACCTTAAAACAATAACAAAAAAACTTCTGCACGTGATATGTGAAATCACATCAGAGATGTAGTAAAACACAAACGGTCTCCCAGGACATATGATTATATAACACATGTATGAAACTTTTGAGGAAATGCGCTGTCTGGATTATATTCTAAAGTTGGAAACTGGATGCTTTCAGCCACTTTTCACAGTTTCAAATATTCAGTAAGAAGGGAAATTGGCCTTTATGTTAGGTAAATATTGATATCTCCTGGATGTGGGCCATGACTTGACATGTGAAGATGAGAAAACAGGATCAAATTAGCTGCTGCTGGTGTGAGAATAAAGACACACACTTCACACTTACACATCAATTTATCTGCTATTTTCACCACAACGTCATCCCTCCTCTCTGGGTTTGACTGGTTCTAATCTCTCTCTTTATCAGGATTACCGGTAATATTGTTCTTGGGTCAGAGTTTAGCTGCTGATGACAGGTTCAAAGAGGTTCTGGAGTTTTGTGTCTTTACTCTTTATATGTGGCTCGAACAAGCAAGCAAGCAGACACTGCAGAATATGAGCGACATTTTAACTCTGAAAGAACTTTTTCTACAGCATCCAAAACTATAGCTGTAAAAGAGGTGCATTTAGAGTCAGTTGAGTATTTGCACAGCTTATTTTTGTCCAAATAGAGCATACAGTATGTCACACTTTCCTCCACAGCCCTCCGTGCACATAGGATTATTACCAAAGTCATATTTTTAGGTTTTGTAAGCACTGATGCATTTAGTCTGCAATATTAGACAGGTACCACAGTTTAGCCAAAATATGATTTAAACAATTATGCAATGAGGCTAATTATATGCTCCGTAATGCTATCTGTTAATAACTGGAATATTTATTTCCTATTATGTTTAGATTTTAGTAGACACTTTTGCAAGAGCTCTTCAAAAGATCAAGCATCTCTGAAGTGAACTCCACAGCAGATTTCTCTCTCTACAGTCCTGAATTGTTTATATCCAGCACAGATGAGCTTGCACATGTCCTCAAATTGGCAAACAGCAATTTGGAGCAAAATGGGCGTCTGCACGAGGGTTTTTTTTTAAAACATTATTGCAAAACTAGAACTGCAGTGCAAATAGGTGGGCTCAAGCTGAAATCTCTTCATATCTGCAGACATTAAAAAGATAAATCCTGTTTAAATCTTCACAATTCAACATGAAAAATAAGATCAAGTGTAATAATGAAATATTTGAATCATTATAATCAGTAAGGAAAGACTGTAATCTACCAGGAAGCATTGTTTGGGTCACCTGAACAGAGTGCAGTGTTTCTCAACCCCCAAGCCCACACTGCAGCAGCAGTCATTACCTGGGTATCCATAGAGACAAACCTGAGCAGCCTGTTTGGACCAGCGCTCTAAAAGCCTTTATTTCAGGGAGCTACATCTCTGTGCAAAAGAGGTGGATAATGTCTGTTTCTGATGGAGGCTGCTCAGTGAAACTAATCTTTGCACGGCTGTTGAGTGAAAAGCAGAGACAATACAGCCTTAGATCGAGTCATGGTCCTGCCTACTGTCAATTTAGCATGCTAAAGAAAAAGGAAAAAACACAAGAGCTTCTCGTGATGCCTCTAAATATTTCTCATTTTGGACACAGAAAGCACATTTAGACTTTTGAATCAACAGAGAAGGTCAGTGTGAAGTGGACCGAGTCTGCTGAATGGCACAGCGTCAGCAGCGGCCACAAATGCAACATTCGTCATAATTACAAGTGCTGTTGCTGCCATTCAAAGTTTCCATGTAGATGTCTCCAACAGCAGCCATTTTGCAATGCTGTTGCCTGGACCAAAGAGACTGAAAAGCCATTCACAAGCAAAGCAATGGATCGTATTCAGCAAACAGAGATTTCAGCACAGCACTGAACAACCAACAGTGTCCATTCTGTTTATGGAGACTATCATGTCCTCTGTCCAGAAAGGGATATTTGCTTTTGCTATATTCTCTCCTACAAATAACCCTTGTCTTCACTGAGCTCTCATGGCCACAAAATGGTTTTTCTGTCATGTTTACTTGACGCATCGTCCTCCAATCCATCTTCACATTGTGTCCAGTTTGGATTGCCAACCCTTTTAACCCCTTCTTTCCATCTACGATCCAAAAAATACTCTAATTTTCTTTCTAGCTGATTTCTGCTCCCCCCAACATACACGCTTCCCACCCTCTACCCCACAGTGCCTTGTCCTCCTCACTGCCCCCCTTCCTCACTTCTGTAGTCGCTGTAAAAAAAAAAAGAACGAAAAAAAACAATAACCCTTAGTCCAATAAAGCCACAACTGACGCTTATCAAGCCTATCTTATGAGGAATTCACTGTGTACAAAACAGGGTCTGAATGCATTTTGTGAGATGTACGTTTGGGCAAGGGTGATAAGGGCTTGTCTCTTTTTTCCCCCCCAATACAAAATGACTCCATGTCTATGCTTCTAATATGGCGGGTGCAATGCTGGAAAAAAAAAGCGCAGCCAACCTATTTGATCCTTTTTTTTTCTAGAAGATGCTGGCTATGTTTCACAGAAACCAAGCAAACATGCAGCTTATTCTTAAAACAATAAGTTAAATCTTTAATTACACTTATTTATGCATTATGTCACCTTTTTATTAACACACTTCTTGTGGCTTTAGTTGAATTTTGAATGTAGAAATAAAGAGAAAATTTAATTTTCCTCAGGATGATCATTTTTCTCTCTGAAAACAATTCAGATGCATTTCTGAGCTTTAAAATATTGCTGTTTACACCAGGAAAACATGGAAATCTGTTACAGAAAATTATTTCACTTAAAGATGCTTATCATGAACCATTAATATATTTTATGTATTATTGTTATTGCTATTTGTTCATATGCATATTAGGCATCTTAAAATGATGCAGGGACATTCAGAATGAGGCCCTGTGCAGCTGCTTGGCTTAAAATAAATTATATTAAATAGAATCAACTGAGAATTAAGATAAATAATTTCAAGAATTTGTTTTAGACCTTAAATATTTCTGAGAAAAAAATATAGACAGTAAAGATAACGATTTAGAATTGCCTTGTTATTCATGCAGAACACATGCTGCACCTATCATTCAGCCTACATCTCCTCTCTTTCTCTTTCTAAAGCTCTCTTATTTCTGTTCCTATAAAGGATTATTGTTAAATGTTGACCATACATGAATGGCTGAACGATTTTGCACCTCAGCTTTCTGGGGGGGGGGTTCCTGCAGATGTAACTATCCACCACTAAAAGTGCCCACTGCCTGTGACAGGACATAGCAACAGCCTGTTCCTTGCGCGATTTTTACAGCACAATGAATGAATAAATCATATCTTCAGTGCAAAACTGCTCTTGGATTATTCAGCTAGTTATTATTTGAATGCTCGGCCCAGTGGGATAATTAACCTAAACTTGAAGTTGGATCTGCGCATATGCATCACTTACCATTCAAGATGCACTGGAAAAAGATAAGAGCCAATATCCACATGCCCCGCTCCGTTCAATATCCAATCTTATGCTTTTTCTTCTTCTTCCCCCGCACTCTTTCGTCTTGTTATTTCTTCCTTTTTATTTCTTCAACAAGTCAATTGCAATGAAAGAAAATGGAGCTTGCAAATCTCTTTCCCTCTCTCTCCTTCAGTCTCTCCTCTCTCTCTCGCTCTCTCTCTCTCCCTCTCTCTCTCTCTCTCAATCCTGCACGTTGGGAAGAAGATGAAGAGGAGGAGGTTTGAGCTTCTTCCTGCTGGTGATTGTCTCCTGGACAGCGGGAGATTGTATATGATCCACAAAAGTGGGTCTTCCCCCTGTTTATGCTGGGCTGACCGCACCGCGCCGTGCCGCGCCGCGCCGGGCCTTAGTGCAGCCGTCCCTCCGTATCGGAGCGCTGCTCTGCGTGGAACATGAGGGAGCACGGCTCGGTGCGCTCCGGTCCAGGTGAGCTGTGCCGACGCTGCTGCTGCTGCTGAGTCAGAGGCTGGAGACGCAAAGGATGAGCAGCCAATGCGCGCAATAAACTCCACAACGAGGCAGTTAAAACAAAATCCAAATTAAAACAAATCCTCTAAAACCAGATAAAGAAAATGATCAATAAACTATAAATAAATTAGAAGTCCGCAAGGAAAAGACCTGGATGTGTCATGTCAGCTGTATTCAAAAAGAAAACGAAAAAAAGAAAAAAGAAAAAAAGAAAATGCGCAAAAGTTGGAATTTTTTCCGGGGATTAAAAAGCGCATGGAGTTTATTGTTAGCTGCGCTGGAAACTCATTCTCTCTTCGCCGCCTCTCTCCGTCCGGCGAGCAACAAGCACATGCATCTTCTCCCAGCAGCCGCACACACAAACTGCGCACACTGGTCCCTGCGCTTACAACCTGCCCTGCCTCAGAGCGCTGTGGAATAAACCCTCGCTTCCTTCTCCGCAGCCTCTTTTGTCCCTCTCCATTGCCTTAAAGGTGCAAGGGTGGGGGTGGGTGGGGATGAGGGGGGGGCTCACAGCTGAGCCTCTCGAGGAGCGTTAAAAAAATATAGGTTTTTTTTCTCTTTTAGTTTATCACAGAGATGATGGATCAAGGTGCCCCACTCAGAGAGAGAGAACTGTGCATTAACATAAGCAGGAGAGAATTAGCCCATGCAGGACATCCTTCTGTGGTTTGCTGCCACTGCTTGTGCAGGGGGCTGGAGGACTGATGCTGAGGGAGGGAGGGGGGGAAGGAGGCAGGGAGAGGGAGTGATGTGCGCTACACCTGACTCCATGCTATGTAGGCATTTGGAGATGGGGGGGGGGGTAGGGGGAGGGGGGGGGGGGGAAAGCTAAATTACCTTAATTGGAGAAGATCAAATCCTGTCTTTAAAATAAATGTGTTTTCTAGATAATTTATGAGCCCCAGGGGCATTTTAGGGACCCTGCCAGCTTTACCCCTGCATTCATTAATTGACCTTGACAAATATAAGTAGCAAGCCCCCCTACCCACCCCCACCACTGCACCCGTGGGCATCTGCATGTCAGACATCCACAGCCCCCTCCATGAGTTCACCTCCATTCAAACCATAAGAGGAGGAGGAGGAGGAGGAGGTTGTGGATTAGCATGTGTAAACTAAACAGCTATGAGAAGAAGAAGAGCATGTACACAGATTTTACTTAGATGACCTCTATATTAACATTTTACAGCTAACAATGATAATTTGGCACTGAGTATGATGAATACATCAAATATAGTTTTATCTTGCAAACTAGACTTTGGGGTATGAATCATGCTGACAATAAATGTTTCCTTTTGATATTTTTCAGACATGTTATGATAAAGCCACATCTTCATCATGCGTTGAACATGAAACGGTTCTGCAGGCATTGGGACAATAGCATTGCAGTGACATCCTGCACCCATGTGACTACTGGAATCTAGCCTGGCCCATTTTTGTTTAAAAGCGGACCAAGTTCCAGCCCTCTACCCAGATATAGTATCCGTCTCTGAGATTTAGCATCCACATCAGACTTGCACTTGAACATTTTCTGCACCAGGAATGTAGGACCTGTCACCGCCTGTCTGGTCCCTGCATGCGCTTCCAGCCAGGCGTCCTCAAAATAAAAGCGATCATTATCACTGACTCCAGACACCATGATGTCAGTGAGAAAATGCACTATTTCTCATAGATTGTATACAAAGTCTTGTTGTTTTTAGTATTTTACAGTGTTCTTCTTCTTGTCAATCATTCAGTCAGGAAGATCTGCTGTTCATTAATTTATCCTTAAGTGTAAAATGCATGCATCTTTATTCCCTACCTGTTGTGGTACAGCACCAGTCCTGTCCTCACCCCGTTCAAATGCATTATGATTAGAAACCCTTCTTTGCCTTTTTGTTCCAGTTCCATGAAACATACCTCAAAACCAACAAAAAGAGAAAAGACATCTTAGTTGCAAAACATATGCATATATAACTATTATCATTGTACATGCAATGCAAGTTTGCCTTAAAACTCTTTAGGAAATCTGACTCAGACATTTTTGTCTAACACTGTAAGCTAATAAGCTATATGCATGCAATTAAAAGAAAACATGCTTGGCGAAAACGACTCATTTACAACTGACAGTAGTGCACACACACAAACACAGGAGGGCCAATTAAGGAGACCCGTTTCCCAACCAGTCTTGTTGATTCATTGCATTGCATTGTTATGTCTAATCATCCAGCCATATGCTGAGTGATTCTCTTATGCATATCCCAGAGGACTGTTTGTTTATACGGATTGGATTAAAATCGCCGCTGCATCAAATACAGTGCAAACCTTATTTGTCTAATCCCCACTTTACCCCCTCATATGTTGTGAGGTCATGATCAAATCAAACGGCATTAATCTCTTTAAAGCCTTCTGTTAGATATAAAGCACTGACTGACTTCACTGCATGCTCTCCACACTGGTGATGGTTGCCTTAACTTGAGCTAAGATATAAGGGGTTAATTTTTTAACATTAATTAAAACTACCACAATAATGATAAAGGTTGAAAATATGACAATAATACAATAATGATACAATTATGATGTAATATAAGATGTTGATTAAAGCATTGTTTCATAATCCAGGTCCTTCACTGCCTACATGTAAGATGGGTTCCCTCTCCAACACACCAGACTAAAATAATGAACTTTAAGTTAACCTCTTTAAGTTTTTTGCTGCCTGTAAACAACCATCCAGTAATTCTAACCAAAAGCTGCATATCTGGAGAGAAAACGTGCATTTTCATCTTGACAAATTGGCATGGTGGTGCAGTGGTTAGCGCTGTGGCCTCACAGCAAAAAAGGTTACTGGTTCGAGCCCAAGCTGGGGAGGGTTGTCCAGTGGCCTTTCTGTGTGGAGTTTGCATGTTCTCATATGGTTCTCTCCGGGTTCTCCGGCTTCTGCCCACCCACAAGACATGCATGTTAGGTTATAATAGCTATGATCACTTTGGATAAAAGCGTCTGCCAAAATGACTGTATACTAAATGACTGTATACAAATTAGTCCAGATTCTAATTAAAATCTTCTATTTTGAGCAATATTTTTATCATAAAACAACACAAAATGTCTCAGAAACTCTATGTATCATAAAGCTTTGATGTCGGGGTCGCACTGTTGACAAATTCCAACCATATGAGGTCAAAATGGTGGAACAGAAATCAGATGTGTATTATGAGACACCTGTTTTATTATAGGCTGGCCAATAACCTGAAAGCTAGTCTCCACAAATAAAATCTGAGCAGAGACAAAGTCACAATACATGTTCAACAAGTTAACACATCTCTATAAAGTAAAACTTGGCTTCCTTCACTGCTTCTCACTCTGAGAAGAGAAATAATACTCTAAAGCAACAGAGACATTAGAGCTTAGTTACACAAAAACTGTTTGCATCATCAATCTGCAGATGTTCCTTTAATCAATCTTGATTTTTTTACCATCACATGGCCTCTTTTTATCCCTCTGATAATAAAAAAAAAATCACTAAGAATAAAAGAAATCAGTTACAAACTCTGTTTTTTTTAAGGAAAATTATAATAGCACATTTAGTTTAATGTTCAATAACATCTGGTTGAAATCTTTGCCAAGCTAGTCATTGATTGCATTTATTGACTGCTTTGCATCTCACAGTTTAATGTTCTCCTTTCCATTCCTGAGTGGTCAGCAGGGTCATGCAGAGGTAAGTTCTGGTCTTCCACAAGAATCAATCCCATTTATATTATGTAGAAGAGATTTATGAGTGTCCTTCCATATTGGTGATATAAAATGCTAGTTACATGGTTTAAAATGTATTGTTTATCCTGTGTCTTCTAGTCTTCATCCAGTCTACAGATTCATTACATTTCATTAAATAAACCAGCTTCACCAGTTTCTGCATCAGTCTCTAACTCCACCATTTATACATCAACACCAAAACTGGACCATAGAAGAAGAAATATTGTTGATAATGGTAAGTCTCCATTTCAGTTTCCCATACAGAGATAGTGAAGTCAGAATCAGGTGGAAACACCATGAGAGCATGAATCCTTCCTGCCTTGCAACAACGGTTCAGGCTGTTGGTGATGGAATGATGTGGAACATATTTCAAGCCTAGCTGAGTATTACTGGAGACCAATTCCATCCCTTTATGACCACAATGTAGCATCTTCTGATGACTACTCCCAGCAGGATAATGCACCATGTCACAAGGCTCAAATCATCTCCAACTGCTTTCTTGACAGTACAATGAGTTCACTGGCCTCCAGACTCAGCAGATCTCATCTTAGGGACATGGTGGAAAGAGAGATTCTCATCATGGATGTGCAGCCAACAATCTGCAGCAGCAGTGTGATGCTATCAAGGCAATGAGGAGCAAAGATTGTGAGGAATGTTTCCAAATCATAAATGAATCGTTTCAGTTATGAAGGCAACAAAACCACCTCATAAATGAGCAGATGAGCACACCTTTTCCATACTCTCCTACTTTAAAGTTGCTCTCAGATGGTTCAGAGCTGGAAATTTCTCCTGGATGAAAACTGGTGGACAGCATGGTGGTTTCCTTTGTACCAGCATTTTTTTAAAACAAAAAAAACCCCAAAACACAATCAGACACAAATCATCTATTAAATTATTTAAGCACATATTTACATATAGGAGTACACGCCATATTTACATAGAAACTGTCATTAAGGGGCAGATTTATATTTGCCAGGAAAATTAGTCTGCGATCATAAATCATAAAGGGCGCCTATGGAAGGTTTGATGATCTAAAAAAAATCACAGGTCAGGAGTAACCATCTTATTTCAAATTAATAACCAAAATAATCATGTACAAGCACCACAAGTCAGCTCAGAAAGACAGCCTACAACCTAGTTTAAATAAACTTGACTGGTTAAAATGGCTCTTTCGCTTTAAACAAAACGACTGGTTGGTGGAGACATACCGCTTTTGTTTAACTATATTCAAATTTGTTTTTTTTTTATCACAGTTCAGGATCAGACAGCACACAAGTGAGTAATGAAAGTTCAACATGCAGTGAAACACCAGATCTTAAGGAAGGCTTTTGAAAATGTGGAAAATGGCATCCCAAGTCCAGACTTTGATTTATCCATTACAAAAATAACCTTGAAGAAAGGCAGAACGAAAGCTTATTTGAAAAAGGGGAGGAAAAAAGGAGGGAAAAACCAATACCAATATTTGTTATATAATATTTTAACACCAATTTATGTGAATAATATCAATATGCTGATAATATCGTACATCTCTAATTTAGTTGTTAGGATAAATTTACCCAAATCACCTACAGTACCTTGGATAAGTCAATGTATCCCCAACCTCAGGGTCCATCTTCAACCACACAACAACGCAGTAATGTCACATATCAAGTTTAGACATGCAGTATAGTTTGTCAGTAAATAATGATGCAATTATTGTTCAGTAATATGTATAAATATTGCTGTGATTAAATAACCCCACACCAAACTACATACCACTACATGTGAACAGTTAATAAGTGCAGTAAGAAATCTGGACCAGACACAAAGCATTAGATAACCTTGGCCTAAGTAATATGTGGCTTTATAAACTATTACACTTATGCAGACTTTCCATAAATTAAAGTGATTGGTACATATGTGCATGTTCACATTCATCTCATCACAACATGAGTGACAGAGCAATAGTAAACATCTTTGAATTTGACTCATCTAGTCTGAAACTGTCCAACACGGGGTGGCCGCGTTGCTTAGTAACCACAGCACATGACTGACCTTATCGGTACGGTCATAAAAATGTATGAAGTCCTTTTATTCATTTCCTTTCTCTGCTCACTCCGTCTCCCACTCTCTGTCTTACACAAACACTGACACAGACACACAGCTCAGTTGAACACATCATAAATGTATTGCCCCGATCTGTGTGCAAGTGTGTGTGTGTGTCAGAGAGAGACAGAGAGAGAGAGAGAGAGAGAGAGAGAGAGAGCAGCAGAGTGGTAATGAAGGGCTGTACCTGACACATGCCACCGCCTGCATCAAGCACCATGAGGAGGGAGAGGTGGGAGTGAGCATCTAGTGACAAGAAAATCAGCAGTCACAAGCTGCACAGCAAAACTGCAGAGCACATGAGTGCGAGAGGAGCTTTACTTTCCTGGAAATGTTTCCACCACTGAGCATGTTTGATATCAGTTTAAGAATCATAACGATCTCTGGATTACGTGTTAGCAGTGCTATCCATATCAAATCTCTGTGATGTACTTAGCTGATGTAAATCTGTGTAGTTTCCAGCGACCTAAGCTGTATTTAATCCACAAAACATATTTAACGTACTGACAGTATCATCCAGTGGACGCTGTGTGTGCGGATTTCCAAGGCCTTTATGAGCCAGTAGCAGCACTGATGATACCACACAGGACATTAAGCACTATGTGTGTCAGCTCATAGTATCACAGTGACTGCCTTCCTTACAAAGTGCTGCTCTGTTGCTCCCACAGGGAGCACAGATGTTAGTCTTGCTGTCGCCTCCGTCGCCATCTTTTCGTCCTTACAACATCTGCACAGCTGTGTTGTCAGCTGGAGCGCCACAAGACGCACTTGAACTGTTGACAGCTAGGGGCAGGTCAGCACAGATGGCAGGTGGGGGTGTCAAGAGATGGCATCGTGTGGAGGGTGGAGGATGGCGGGGGGAGTGGCAGGTAGAGACTGGAGCTCCCATCTGGCCTTGGTGCTGGCAATGTGCCCTGGGGCATCTTCAATGTTTCCTCAACAGAAAGCCTGTCAGGAGTTGGAAGTCACCTTGTGCAAAATGTTGTACTCTCTGGGAGGTCTTGGAGGAGTCGAGAGGGGGAGGACGGGGGTACAAGCCCTGCAGTTGATGTTAATTTCAACAGGCAGTCAATAGAAAGCAATGAAAACTAGTTAAGGAAACTATTTATCGGCTGAAAGCAAGCACAGTATTAATTTAGGTCCAGAAATCTAATTTTTGCTGTTTTTTAGTCATTTAATAAAATACATTGAAGCAAGGATAAAAGCATTCCTACTTTTATTCACATGTATGTGTGTTTATCATGGCTGCCTGGCATACTTTTGCAATGTTTGCAGTGTTGTTTGTGCACTTCTTCAGAAATAAACACAAAGCATTTGCAAGTAACCAGCTGCTAAACTTTAGGAAAAAAATGGTTTATATAATTAAGTTCTGTACAAAATAAACGTTAACATTACCATCAGTAGTTTTCTGCCATTGTGAACGTCTGGAAAGTGGCTTATCAGATCACATAAAATTGGATATGACTGCATTCTCTTTGCAACACTCTACACAGTAATGCATACTGCTTTTCAAGTATCATATGCCACTGTTAGAAATGACCAGAAACTGCTTCTCCACTGCGGTTAAAGATCTCACAATGCTGTGCTGCATAACTTTTATGCACATACAAAAGGTGTGGATGGGGAACTACACTCCTGGCCAATTGTCTTCTCGGATGGATGGATGGATGGATGGATGGATGGATGGATGGATGGATGGATGGATGGATGGATGGATGGATGGATGGA
>JBAMHV010000016.1:819684-846489 GCA_037177535.1 Pseudomugil gertrudae | reverse complement strand
CGAAATGTGTTTCGTTGCATTGTACTTGTACATGTGTAATGACAATAAAGTGAATCTAATCTAATCTAATCTAATCTTATGTAACCCCAACTGGTGCCATGAGTTGCTTCTCATTTCCTAAACAACCATGTGGAAAGACATCCTGTGGTAGTAAAAAAGATCTGTTTGAGACGAGTCGAATCAATGGCATGCATCAAGCAGTGAAAGTTTTTTAGTGAAGGTCGGAGCATTTTCACACTCACAACGCAAAGAGGACTCAAGGGATTGAACGGCTGTCTAGCCTTAGGAAAACCACTAATAAGTTAGACTAACTGATGAAAAAATGCTTCAGTTTGCTAAGGTACGGAAAGATTCATCTCTGGAGCAATGGAATAAGGTTGTATGGTCTGGTGACTACGGGCCGAATCAATTAAATGTTTGCGTGTACTAAAATGTGTGCAAACTGATTGCTCACGCTTAAAAAAGTACAAACTGATCTACTAACAGTGAGCAGAAGGGTTTGCATCTTTCAAAGGTGCAAAATTGCGCCTCCATCTCCAGATACTACCTTTGCCTCAATGAATATGTAAATTGGGGCGTTCACACGCAATTTTGCGTGTGGTGGGAGGAGAACATGTAAATATATGATTTTTAGCACACGCAAAGCGATTTATCAATCCTGAAAGTGATTTTTTCTTATAGAAACTGCGTCTATATTTAACGCGTGTCAAAAGGACGTGCAAATGGTTTGTATGCGTAATTGCGTACACATGGCTGCAGTGATTGTTGCAACACGAAGACAGGAATCATCAAAGAAGACGGACAGAACACATATTAACATGTTTGGAATGAGAGAGAAAGTAATTATTAAAACATATCGCCTATTCAGTGTTGCTATTTTGGAGCTGTTGGAGGAACTCAGCGCAGATTTGGAGCCAGCCACAAGAAGGAGTCACGCAATACCTGCAATAACAAAACTCCTTGCAGGTTTAAAGTGTTTGGCATCTGGGTGATTCCTGCGGACAGTAGCCATCAGGGATCTCTCAGTCACGTTTTTCAGATGTGTTGACTAAATTCCTAAATGCTATGTCGCGTCGGATGGGGAGGTGTATTAGGTTTACACGCACTCGGGATTCCTTAAATGAGACCAAACAAGGTTTTTTTGAGGTAGCTGGATTCCTCAGTGTTATTGGAGCAATCTGAGCATATATACAGATACCAAAAACACACCATTCATTGAATGTGCAGTGCGTTTGTGATGCCTATCATAACCAATGGTGTGGTAAAATATCAAAGTATATACGGTATATGTGGTAACATTTCAAAGTTAAGCAAATCAAGATTTATTGGGTAAAAAAATCTAATCTGGCTGTTCCTAAATCATATACACATTATCAAACGACATGTGCACAAAAACATATCTAATTACTTTGCTGTAGCTCTTTGAAATGTTTGTTTGCTTCTTCCACCAACACCTCTAATTCCATTCGATCAAACTTATACTTTTGCTTGCGGTTATGTGAAGTCGTCATGACATGCTAAATCCTCATTTAAATAGGCGTGTCTCCGACACTTTCCACCCGCTGTCATTTGCGTCAGCAATCTTAGTAGATCACGTACTAACCACCGTCCCGCCCCACACACTAAATTCTAGATTCCACATGCTAATTAGTACACGCAAATTGAGAGCTTGGTAGATTCAGCCCTAAATGTTTACCCTGGTCCAGAGTGATCAGGGTAAGAAGAGATGCAGCCACCATGACTAGTGCCTACAGTACAAGCCTGTGGGGGCAGTGTTATGATGTGGGGTTGCTGCAGTTGGTTTCGGATCAGCAACACTCTGCGCTCAAAGAATGAGGTAACCTGATACTTGAACATCCTGAATGACCCGGTTATTCCATCAATGGAGTTTTTCTTTCCTGCTTGCACGGGCATATTCCAAGATGACAATACCACAACTAATCTGGCTCATTTTGTGAAAGACACATTTTTTCATTTTCACACATGGATTGACCACCACAGAGTCCAGACCTTCACCCCATTAAAAATCTTTAGGTTGTGCTGGAGAAGGCAGTGCACAGCGGTCAGACTCGTCCATCATTAAGACAAATTAATGCAACACTGGATGGAAATAAATCTTGTGACATTGCAGAAGCTTATCAAAACAATGCCACAGCGAATGCGTGCCGTAATCCAAGTTAAAGTCTAACTAAATATTAACATCTACGACCTTTTTTTGGTGGCCCACAACTTTTTGACCAGGCAGTGTAATATTTAAATGCATGAACTTACCTGATTGTTATTTTTATTATCCATGTCAGGGGATTTTAAAAACCTGAAAAAATATCACATTTATTTATCACAACAAATTTCAGCAGAATTTGTGTGTCTGATGTCTGAAATTAGAAGTACTCCATTTCTTTTAACTGTACAGCTATAATGTAGTATACTCACCTGAGTTTGGGCTGGCTGTTATCACTTTATTCTTCTTACGGTAATCAAAAATCCCATGAATTCCTTCAGTGCTCCGTGTGTGTGTGTTTGCCCCTTTGTTCACTCTGTCACATATTCACTCCATTCCCCAAAGTAATCAACAGCCATGGCCACACCTTTTTTTCCTGTGTACACAGAGTGACCCAGTGTGCAGCCGTCGAGTCACAGAGCAAATATGGGCAGGGATTTATGACGAACAGCATTTCCACACATAAGAGAAGATAATCAGAACAGGATCATGATTTATTAACAAATAACATATTTAGGGAAATAACCGCATCAGTGGTTTCTATGATGTCATTTACCTGCATCCCTGATACATTTCTGGTACCAGTCAAATGTTTGGACATATCTGCTCAGTCAACGTGAACGTTTGTGTCCAAACTTTTGACTGATACTGGTAAATGTATCTGCTTATAACACCCTTCATTGTATTTCTCCTGTTTCCTCATTTGTTTTACATATAAACAAAGTTTAAGTAAACCACCAGAGCATTAAAAAAAGCATTCAGCTGCATGTGAAAAATCACGATGGACTTTATTTTTACATGCATTACTGACCCTCTTCCTGAAGGAGCCTTATCTGTATTTAATTAGTAACCAAAATGGGAATTTAATGCCTGAAAACGGCTAAAGGACTTTTAGACTTTCTTCAAATGTAACTCGGGTTTCTGAAAGAGTTAACGTGCAGGAAAAGGAAGCAATGGTATGCAAAAGGCAGCCGGTAAGTGATTAAAGCGAGCACTGTCCCACTGAGAGACATCAACTTCCCCTTTGTACTTACCACAAAAACACAGGTGAACTTCATTTGCATAGGGGGTGGGGACTGTAAAGCTCTTGGATTGTACAAAATGTACAACTTGGTTAAGTATATTTGCGCATTATACAAGTTAAAAGGTTTTCGAGAATAAATCTGACTTCTTTCTACAAAAGGTCTCATTTTTATTGACAAAAACACATCACTACCCACTTAAAGTTAGAGCTGCTTGTCTGATCTAACATGTTAAATACGCTCTGTATTCTTTGCAAGTGAGCCTACCTTTTAAATGTACACATACTAATGTTTAAGCTTTATTTTTACATGATTTAAAATGAATGTTTTCCTCATCTCAGATCTGCCAGTTGGGACACCAGTCTGGCTACAATGATGGTAAAAACTAAGCTGATAAATGATACGCTACTGCGCTCCAGTTGCTCAGGTTACTAATAGTGAACATTTTTGTAACCATGATAGAGGAACTGGTTATTCAGTACAGCATGATCTGGGGTTGCTGCAGTAGTTCAGGTGTCAGTTCAGCAACAGTATGTGCAGCTGATACCCGAATATCCCGAATGAGCAGGTTATTCTATCAATGGATGTTTTCTTCCCTGATGACAGGGGCATATTCAAAGATGACAATACCAGAATTAATCAGGCTCATATTGTGAAAGACTGGTTCAGAGAGCATTAGACATCATTTTCACACATGGATTGGCCACCACAGAGTCTAGACCTTCACCCCATTGGAGAATCTTTGGGATCTGCTGAAGAAGGCTGTGCACAGCTGTCGGACTCAAACATCATCAATGCGAGATATTTAGAGACAAATTAATGCAATACTGAAATAAGTCTCGTGACATTGCAGAAGCTTATTGAAACAATGCCACAGTGAATGCGTGCCGTAATCAAATCTTTGAGGTCAAACCAGAAACAATTAAAGATCAAAAACCAAACAACAACTTTCATATAAACTATTTATTCAGCTTAAAGTTAAATATGAGGTTTTTTACAGAGCAGAGGAGTGCACAGAACAATGGAGTAAAAATCAGGAGTCCTACTTCTTTCGTTCAAGGCCGCTGGATTTAGTGCTGTAACAAACACATTCTATACAGTAATCTGGAGTTCACAGATGTCTGAACCATTTTAAGAAAAAAAAACAGCCAGCCACCACACAGCGTAGACCTCTCAGGGTCTCATAACTTCTGGATGAGAATGGAAGAAGCTCCGCCACCTCCGTTGCAGATGCCTGCCAGCCCATACTGACCCGACTTCAGGTTGTGAACCATGTGGCCCACAATTCTCGCCCCAGACATCCTGAAAAAAGAAAGAAAAAATACATTTACTGATGAACGAGTGTCTAAATCATCCTCCCGTTTCCAGACTGAATGAGTCTGTGACACAGGAAACTGTGTTTTTCCATGACCTTTAGTACGACAAAATGGTAAATGCATATAAAAATGCAAAAATCTGGAGAAAAATGTTAAGATAAATATATTAAAACAAGAAGCAGCGATGGCAATGAAGTGAGGGCTGTTTTATGACCATCATTATTAGGTTTATGTTTGTCTTTTAGATTTTATTGTATTTTATTTAATTCTGTAATTGCATTTTATTGACTTTTATTTTTGTGAAAGCACCTTGTGATGTTCCCTTGTCTGTGAAAGGTGCTATAGAAATAAACTTTACTTACTTACTCATTTACAATGTAGTATCTGAACTTTTATTCCAATTAGTATAAATCCTCATCAGGAATCAGGAAATAATTTACCTTAATCATAAAAACCAAATGGTTACAAGCATTTATAAAATAAAATAAAGACATTTATTGTTTATGAGAAGACAAACTGTTGCTTGATGCATCAAAAGCAACAGAGTAAACAGCTGCATCAGTTGGCTGTTCAGACTATTTAAAAAGAAGAAATACTCTTTCAGACCGCCCCATTTAACCTTTTAAAGTTCATCCCAATAAAAAAGCAACAATAAAAATGTTCATTTGTATTTGTCTTTTCCTTCGGACTAAAACATAAATATTCAAAATGTGATTGAAAATGTGAAAAACAGTAATGAGACTAATCATTTTAAGATTAAATCTCCAAACTGGTTGTAAAGATGGCTCATTCAGGTTCAGGTTCACAAATTACTGATAAAATTCATTATAATCACAGAAAAATTAGCTTTACCAAACAGTACCACAGGTTTTTATAGAGTTATTTAAAAAGTGAACATTTGGTTGATTTTCAGGTTGTATAAGTTTATACAGCCCTTTTCACAGATACAATATAATAAAAACATACTGAGAGAATAAATGTCCAAAACAACATTAAAACTTTTTATAAACACATTATCTAATAAAAAACTGTTAAAAAGAAGTCTTTAACTGCTTTTTAAACACACTGATGGCATCTATGCAGCAAAGGGGAATGAGGAAGAGCATTTGATTTTTACTGGTAACTAGTAAAAAAAAAAAAAAAAAAAAAAAAGGAGGCCAAAAAAAGCATCATATGATGGATTTCTGTATTCCGGTAAAAGCATTGCAGGACAGTTCCAGATGATGTGAATGCAGGTAAGCATCAATCCAGGTGTGAGGATGTAAAAGCAGAAAAAATTACCTCCATTCAACTTGGACATAAATGTTTCAGTTTAGAAATCTTACCGAGATAAGAAATTGTTTTTGTATTATTAACCATTTAGAGCGACGCTCCCAGGGCCATAATGCGACCTTCCAGGCATGAGGAAAGCGTTTATCATTACGGGACCTTAAAGTTGTAAAAGTACTCATTCTTCCCTGTATGAGTCACATGGAGATGAGACGTACACCAAGATGAAAGTTGTGTCATAATAATTTTAGTATTCAGAGGACAAGAAGACACATTACAGGTCAGTAGTATAACTGGCAGCAATAACCTTGAACCTCAGTGGGAGGTGCTGCTTAATAACAAAACAACCCAGAGCAGAGTGGAGTCATGTTACATCAGTGACCGGAACAGAACCACTCAACCATTTTACCTCCCATAATGTTTATATTATGCCACTGACATCCACAGTCCAGTCACACCTGCTGGTATTCCACGTTTACCACTAGATGTCAGTAACTTTGCATGCTGCACTTTTAAACCTTCCTGCACTCTAATCACTTGATACAACCTTTAAAATACCAGTACTCCATAGATTCAGACACAGTTTTACTTTGTATAGTTAATTCACACTTACACGGGGGACTTTAATAGATCCTTAAACATTTAAATATAATTGTATAGCAAACTGTATGAGCCCATCTCAGCTGCTTACCCGATTGGGTGTCCCAAAGACACGGCCCCGCCGTTGACATTGACTTTTGCAGGGTCGATATCCAGCATCTTGATATTGGCCAGCACGACCACGCTGAAAGCTTCGTTGATCTCCCACATGGCTACATCTTCCTTTTTCAGCCCAGCTGCACTCAGGACCTGACACAAAAAGGACAAATGTGTTGAAATATTACAAAAGGATTAAACATAGGAAAACAAAAAGACTCATCATACTCACTTTTGGTGCAGCATATGCAGGAGCTATGGGGAAGTCAATGGGTGCAACTGCAGCATCAGCAAAAGCTAAGTTTAAAAGGGAAAAAAATTAACAAAATGACTTCTAATTTAAAATAAATATGATCACGGACATGAAGCTAAATGAGACTATAAACACATGTCTGTGTGATGCTTACAAATAATCCTGGCCAGAGGAGTGACGTTTAATCTCTTTGCTGCATCTGCCGTCATTAAAACCAGCGCAGCGGCTCCATCGTTCAGTGTGCTGGCGTTGGCTGCCGTCACTGTGCCTAAAAATACAATTATAACCCATAGTAAGAAAGAAACGCAAGAAGGAACATTTAAAACAATAACTAACCATCTCAGACAGGGTGCCTAAATTCACTCATAGAGGTCTGCCATCCTGCAACTTTTAGATGCAACCTTAGTCCAACACGGCTGAAGCAAACTAACGGCTCCTTTCCACACCTCTGCAGAGCTGCATGACGCGCTGAAGAGGAAATTCAGATATTTGATTCAGGTGTTGGAGAAGGCATGCATCTAAAAGCTGCTGGACCGGATCTGGCACCCCCGATAAAGGACATGTCTGCAATTATAAAGTTCATCTTAATCATTAATGTTCAGATGATAACAAATTAAATTCACTTTGAAATATAAAATAATAAGCAAAAATTTATTAAATATCACCTTTCTAAAATACTTTGTATGCAAAAGTAATCAGTTAAAAAGAAGGACAGAAAAAAGAAGGAGCTTGTTTTTGTTCTTGAATCGTTACCGTTTTCTTTCTGGAACACCGTCTTCAGTTTCGGAACTTTGCTGAAGTCTACCCGCCTCCACTCCTCATCCTCAGACACCACCACATCAGGCTTACCTGTAAAACCACAACACCCCTCAGCTGTGCTCTGGGAATACTTCACATCCCATGAGACCAACACGACCTCTCCATCTTCCTGTACCTCTCTGAGGAATGCTAACCGGTACGATCTCCTTGGCCAGCAGTCCAGACTCGTGTGCCGCTTTGCTGCGAGAGTACGAGCTGATGGCGTAGGCGTCCTGCTCCTCTCTGGTGATGTTTTGAGTCTTTGCCGTGTTCTCTGCGCAGTTGCCCTGCGAAATACAAAAGAAACCATTTCATGATGCTGTTGTAGAAGAGAAGATTGAGCCTTTATGGTACATGTTTCTTACCATGTGAAATTTGTTGTAGACATCAGTCAGCCCATCCCTGACGATCAAGTCGTCAATCCTCACCCCTCCGTAGGTCGGAGTCTCTCTGGCCATCACATAAGGTACATTGGACATGCTCTCCATGCCGCCTGCCACCATCACATCCTAAAGAAACACAAAGACACAAAAACACTACAAACCACTGCGCACCACTGGGGGACCTTTAGTAATGCACACACATCCATCTAAATCAGTGTCCAAAATTAGTCCTCAATGACTGCAGTCATGCAGGTTTGATGTATTGACTCATTAAATGGATGCAACAGCCTGTGAATGAATCATTAGAATCATTAAATAGAGTGATGTGTTGGAGCAGGGAAATTTTAAGGAATGTTGAGCTGGACCCCCTCATATACACGTCTCCATGTTTCTGACTTATTGCATACATTTGTGTTTAGTCTTTCTGCTCCTATTTTACTTCAAACAGCTGCGCATGCTATATCTGCTTATGTGAAAGCAAAGTTTTATCTCCTCACTGCATCGACAGTAACTACAATTTACCAAAACTGAAAACTACTTCAATAGGAAGACATGAAAACTGCACCCTGCAGACTATGTGGATTAAAAAGGGGCAGGTAGTCTAGCTAGAAAAAAAAAACAGCTAGGGCATCCTAACCGTTAGAATAAAAAGCAAACATACAGGGCAAACAGTTGGAGCAAAGAGTAGAATAAGATAAAGTTAAACCCCCTGATACGGCGATGTGGAGCTACAGCATATGCATGAATTATAATCTGTGTACCCATAAGGCTGCATCACTTTTAAAACTTGTATTTTTGCTACATAAATTCTGTTTTACTGCACTGTATCTGTGATCAAGTGCAGGCTTGAAAGTAAGAATAAACAGTAATGAGAGCCTGTCTAAAGGCCGTACCTGGTGTCCGCACATTAGGCTCTGTGCTGCCATCATGATGGACTTCATGCCAGAGGCACAGACTTTATTGATGGTTGTTGCTGGCGTGCTCAGACTCAAACCTGGTAATACAGTCAGAACTATTTCACTTTCTGCACTGAAATATAACTGAATGCAGAATTAACAATGAAACCATCATTTTTAACCTACTTGTACCCATTACTGATAAGATAATGACAAAAAATGGATCTTCCTCTTTAAAAAGTGGGAAATGCCAGCTGCAAGAGGTCAAACATACCAGCATCAAGCAAAGCTTGCCTTGTGGGAGCCTGTCCTTCTCCTGCCTGAAGCACATTACCCATATACACTTCTTTCACCTCCTCTGGAGCAATTCCTAAACCCAAAAAAGCAAAAGTCAGTTCTCAAAACACACACAGCAACTTGCTGATCCCATCTGACATTAGTCTACCAGAGCTTGCATGCAGACATTAAATTAAACTTTAAACAGAAAGATATATACATGAGAAATCTCTTAACACACCTGCATGGTCTATGGCACCCTTGATGGCAATCGAGCCCAGTTTGGTGGTTGGAACTGCTGCCAGGGTGCCTTTAAAGGAGCCCATTGGAGTCCGGACTGCACTCACTATGACGACTTCCTGCAAACATGTAAACAGTCTGCACATAAAGAGTTTGGTCTCATCGTCACAGCTGTGACTATTCCAGTCTGTGGACTTACATTGAGAGAAGGGCGAGATGTGTAGGTTCTTGAAAGGTACTTGTGAGCCTGCAGATAGAAATGGTTTCATTGTAATATCAGACAGCTCTCATTTTAATTCAAAATGAAGCTGTGAGATTTCAGATTAAATGGGTTGAGTTTTATGTCAAGATAAAACAAGTCAAACACTGACTGTGCAGTGTTTCTAACTTAGTAATGTAGAAGAAACCAAAGTTGTAGCGAGTTATTTGTGCACCTTTCTAAGCTTTAAGTACTGTGTTAGCGCACATCTGCTTTTCATATTACTGGGTTGTTTCACGTTTCATTTGTAGAGAGATTATGCAACACAACTAGGAAACTCTAAAACCAATCTGCTGCGATAATTTTAATCTGTTAGACCAATAAGTTTCCTTTGGCAAGGACGCTTCTAACACTATAAACAACGAGCAAAGCTGCTCTACGGCCTTGTGCTAAAACTAGCATTCATTTGCAATTAAATGATATATTATCCGAATTCAAAGAACCTGTTTCCAACACTTTAACTTACCAGACGTTTACAGATTTGAGCGTGCATGTTTAAAAGTCCACTGGATGACATTTTGGACAGGGAGACAGGACTCACAATGCAATGCTAACTTCACCTTCAGTCGTGCAACGGAGGGACAAATACGCCGTCCAATCAAAATAAGAGGTGTGTCCGGAAGACGTCATCCTTAGTGATGCATTATGGGTCTTGTAGTTTATGTTAGTTTTACGCTCTTCTTTCTAATAATCATTTCCCTCTAATGATCCCTTTCTAAATCAAGATAAATGAAGTACCATTACAACATTTCACATTTACAATTTTTCATTTTTCTATTTTTAAAGGGGAGACATAAAAAAGAAATGTAGGTGTCTGATGAATGAACTAAATAGGGTTGATTTACCTGTTAGTTACCATCTTAGATAGCAGACATGTTTTGCGCTCCTTTTGTTCTTATGACTTGTTGTCTCTTGTGAAACAGGTGTTTGTTATAGGCTTGTTCGTGTATGCAAGTTTGTGGTCCAAATATGAAGAACTAGACTGGAGAAAGGCTACAGCAAGTTCTTGTGGGTTGCATATGGTGGCCATGTGACTGAATGAGTTTGGCAGCAACAGTGAAGTCAATGCCAAAAGAGTAGAGCAAATCTGGACCAAACAAAACTGCAGATGTAGGCTATGGGGCAAGTATTTTTATTTTGCTGTTTGGGGTACTTCCTCATTATTAGCTCCTAATTACACTAAAATCATAGTGTCATATCAAAAATCACCTGTGTTTTTAAATGGGCTGTCATTTTTCTGATTTTAAATCCCATATTTTATGTGTGATAGCAATTTTGATGTCTTCAAACTTGTCAGCAGATTCTTTTTTGTTTAGTTTTGTCAGTTTCTTACATCATTGCTGTTAGGGGTACAGTGTTTTCATAATGTGGACCATTACCTCTATATTATGCCCAAATGAAGGACCCATCCTGACTGTCAGTGTTGGAAATACTGAAAACTGAAAAAAGAAACTTGCAAACTTTAACGTTTAAAAAAAAAAACTTGTAAAGTGCAGATACAACTAATTAAGAATAATGTAGCCAGTAAATACATTTTCAGTCAGTTCTGTCATTTATTGAACAGCCTCATATTCTAGGTTATGCATTGTATGCTATCTTAACCAAAGTATATAACACAGTCCATTAAAACATCATGAAACTGTGTGGAAATATTGGGAAATGTGGAAACTTCTTTAACAAGCAAGTGTTTAATGCACTTCTTTAGATTTCTTTTTGTTTTCCAGTAAGATTATAGTGAGAGTATATAGGATACATTACTTTGTGAGCACACTGGGGTATATATATATATCTATGTGCACATAGCTGCATCTTTGTTTTTTTAACAATCCATCCATGCATAGTTAAACAAAGTGCGATATGCTCTTCTTCTGCGGTAGTCGTATTCTGTCTGCATGGATCCAGAAGAAAAGTACAGATAACCTAAAACAGACATAAATATCACTGACATCATCTCAAAGAACAACAATATAAACTTAAGAGGGAATATTCTTTAACCGAGAGCTTACCTCTGTTTTCAAAAACAGCATCCACTTTGTTACCAATCCCAGGGAACCCTCTGTAAATGAATTTTGGGTATCCAACCTCCATTCTGCCCCTCCTTTCGCTGTAGCTGTAGATGCCATGAGAACAAAAGTTTAACACAACACATCTGTTCATGTCAGCACAATCATTTAGTTTGCCACATATACACACCTCCAGTATCTGTTGTTCTCAAAGAACAGAGTTCTGCCTGTTAGCGACGTGTGAACGGCAGCATCTATCTTGGTGACCGATGCAGGGAAGCCAAAGTCACTGAGCGGTTTTGGATAACCAGGCAGGATGGTGTTACCGTTGACTTTCCAGTAACGATTCCCTGTCATGTTAAAGATGTAGATGTGTGTATGTTTTTGTAACATCCAATCCCCATTTCTAAATGATTAAATTAGTACCTTCAAAGAAAATGACAGTATTGTGTTTCTTATACTCATAAGCTGCATCGACTTTTCTGATTCCAGGCCAGACAGACTGAATTTTATGCATACTGATGCCCTCCCACAAGCTGCTTCGCCTCCAGAAGTACCTGATAATGAACAATAAGTTGTCACGAGGCATAAAATATTCAAGTTTTAAAATCACCACTCCACAATCTAATATTTTCCTTCTCAAACTGAAAGCATTAAGCAGATTTTACCCATCTTTGAAGAAGTAAAGTCTCCTTCTTATGGAGGTTACAGCATCAAACACTAAGTTCCTGTTGCACCTCTCTGGAACAGGTTCTGATGTGGGTTCAGAGTTTGGGCGGGGGGTTTTGGTAGGCCCTGGGTTTGGGTTAGGTTGATCTGATGTTGCTCTGACTCCTATGAGAGTCAATTAGAGAAGTGGCAGTAGCATTTTGTTGATCTTTGCTCTTTTTCTGCAGCTCTACATCTAATTCTCACCATAAAGCGCTTGGATTCCCTCTCTGTCATCATCTGGTAGCTTATACCCCTCTGTGTTCACATATGTGTAGGTGGGATGCATTAGGGCTGTCTGGACCTGGGAGTGAGCTAATCCCAATGCATGTCCAAGCTCGTGGGCTGCTACAAGGAACAGGTTGGATCCTAAATAGACATACAAAGTTATTATGGATGTATAAGAAATTCAACAAAGTACAAGATGTTACCACTGCAACCATGAGATTGTAACTGGCTTTAAGAATTGTGGCTTGATACCCGAAACTCAGCATTTTGGTGTTCTACTAATCAATCATTTAATCATCAACTAATTAGTTTATAATTATAAATAAAAGTTTGCTCGGTGACCTGTCCTCTCGGGCCTCTCGCCCGTTGTGAGCTGGGCTTGGTTCCAGCCCCCCACGACCCCGTTCAGGGAAAAAGCGGTAGAAAATAAATGGATAGATGAAACCCTGATGAAACCAGACCCTGGTGGTCATTCGTGGTACTGCATCAAACCTTGTCATCTTCATCTTTATTGACAAAAGAACTTGATATTATTTGTACAAGGAGTAATTGATGTAGTGTGTACATCTGGACAGGTATTGTGGACTAATTATTTGAAAAATGGATTTTACTGTACTCCAAAGTCAGCCGAAAAAGCTATTTAATAAGGCCAAAATAGTCAGTCAACAGGGACGACCTCAAGTGGTGGCCAGGGGTGCCAAGGGCCCCAGGGTGGATGGAGGTCGCTTGGATGCGTCTAACTGCCGCTTTGTTCGAGGCACGCACGCACGGGAGGACTTTTTACGGTGACCGCACAAACAGGATGGCTCCATCACGGCGAGTTGGCCACAGGGGGCGATAGCAGCATGGCACCCATCAAAATTTCTTCTGAAATTTTCTAGTTGACATGCTACCACCACACCCATTAAGTTGACATGATTTGTTGTTTAGCACAGTTGGCTTGTCTGTCCATGTTTTACACTCAGTTTTAAACACACCGATTGCCAGATTGAATTTTGTTTCAGATTTCATTCAGAGGTCTTTCACTGCACACCTGCTGAGGTAAGAGTCCAGTTTTCATCTTCATCAAAGTGGGTGTCGCCACCATGGCCTTCTCCGGGGGAGAACGCATGTGCCAAGACCCCATTCTCCCCATCAAATGGAGCAAAATCCCCATGGTCTGTTTAGGGAAAAGAGAAGTTAGTTTATCGCTACAGCAAACTTGTATTTAGAGGAGGGATTACAGAGCAGGATCACCCCCAGCTTTGAACATTATTCTGATGTCAGCAGTGTCGCTGTCAGACTTTCTGAAATCCAAAGGGATGACGTCGCTGTAGAGTTTGAAAGCTTTGGCTATGGTATCATCTACAACACTTTGACCCAGATCCTGTGTGTAGTCTGTTATTCTGCAACGAGAGTAAAGCACCTCATGGATACTTCTACAGGAGATTTATTGTGTTTCATATCTACATTTGCTGTCAGGTACCTGTAAGTGACCACAGTCTTGTCCCACTTGGGTCGGCCATCGAAGTAGCCATATCTGGCGATATCTGTGAAACCACAGCGAGGACGAGCAATGACCTCAAGTGTGTTGGAGTCTAATTTGCCTGTCGCCTCAAGCCCAAAAAACTCCTGCATTTTTTTCAGAGTGTCTTCAAACGAGTCCAGAGAGCTGCGCCAGACAGCGTTTGGAGCGCTGACGCCCACCTCAGAGAAAAACTGAGACAGGTAGTCCTGGGCAAAGATAAAAGAACAAAACAGGATCAAATTGATACATCTAATGGATAGCTTTCTAATTCCACCCTGGTATGTCTTTATCCTCTGTAAGGCAGTCTCTCTTTTGCAGTAACGCTGATGCTGCATCCTGTGAGTCAAGATGAGATTTTACTGAGATAAAACTTATTATTTACACCTGCAGTACATCCCACTGGGAAGGTATCCAGCACTGTTTCTCAACCTATTTACCTTTAAGAGCCCCTTCATTCACTAATGATTCATGGACGATCCCCTTTTACACTTTCAACATGAGATGAATAATTAAACTTGTTGTTGTTCTTATTTAATCTGTTTTATGTATTTCTGGAAGGAGCTTAGAAGCCCTTTATCACTTTTCAATAGTGTTTTATTTTGAGTTACAGTTATTGTAAAGGGCTAGACAGATACAATCTGATTAATGGATTTATTACTGATTAATTGATGATATCTTGTGTAGTTTGAAGTAAAAAAATCAAACTCAAATGAAAGAGAATATAACATGTGGTGTGGAAAGAGGGACCCTGTTCTGAATTCTGATCTCAATGCAGCATTCACGCATTATCTCATCCACTGCGTAACGTCGGGGGTAACGTCTGTCTGTCCACATTTTAACATTTTAACACTAAAATATTCAGATTTTAACACTCGTCAGAATGAGTTGGAAAGATTTACCCATATTTATGCCACAGCTCAGCACTGGACAAGCTGCATTTATACACAAGATGATGTATACTGTGTGATGAAATTATGATCTCGTAATAAAGAAGGTGAATGAAGATGGTGATGAAATATCAACAATAAAATCCAGCACTACATGGCAGCACCTGCTCTAAGTGGACTCACAGCAGTCTGGCCAGCACCTCATTATGAGGCCCCCTGCTGTTTGGTTTCATGCTTGTGTTGTTATTCAGAAATAAATTAAAGACATACTGTAAATCAATGTGACAACACCCAATAATGGTGAAAAAACTAACAAAAAAACTGATCAAACTCGATCGTTTAAAAGCAGATTTTTCTTATTAAGTGAAGTGTTTTTGCTGCACTGATTACGGCCGTTCAGTGCAGGATTGTAAACAACTGTTGATTAAAAATTTTACATGTTATTTACAAAAGTCCGTTTTAATCTTATTACAGAAATCTCCAAATCCGTACTAAAATCCTACCTCACTGGTCTGAATCTGTTTTAATTTCCCCGCTATCTGATAACATATTTATGTTGTCTCAAAGCGATCGTACTGAGCCTTCTCATCCAGCAGAAATAACAGTCATTTTAACAAACAGCAGATCAGAGAGCAAAAAACACGTTTACTGCGAAGGTGCATTGTGGATCTGTGTAGCCTGTTCACATGCTACATTTATGTTAATGATCTGTCTGCAAATACAAAACAAGCCAGACGTTTCTCTGCACTGCAAGTCTGAACCAGTATCCCTACAGGAATGCAAGCTTTATGTCATAAAATGCAAAGGTTTAGCTGATTATTAACTAATGTATTGCAAATCATATTTTGTATTTTTAATATAACAGACGAGGATTTATTGTGATGTTTATATGATTCTAATCAACCAAATAAAATGCTGGTTATTTGTGATTACCTGGGCTTTGGAAAGCTCCTCTTGGCTGGGTGCAGTGGTGGGCACAGCTCCACAGACCGTTACAATCACCACCATCACCACAGTTTTAGCAGCCAGTGCAGATCCCATTTTTCCTCTTTTTTAAAACTTTCTTCCAGAAAAGAAGAAGTACCTCTAAGTGCTTGGTGTATCAGCTGCTCCAGAGCTGGTACACAGGAAATGTTGCATGATTGAGCAATAAAACATTCCTGCAAATGTTTGAACAGGCCCATTTGGAGGAGCAGGAGGGAGATCACAGCAGGACGTTGGGGATGAGGATCAGTCAGCTGCATGCAAAGAAAAGAGAAAAAAGTAAAACACAATGGAGAGTTTCTGCATTTCCCCTCTATGAAAACCCCGGAATACATAGTCTGCAATAACACAAGCTGGTTACTGAAATGTGTTTCCATAGTGTGACTCAGATTTTTATTTGAACATAATCTTTAAAATCTGCAAGGAAAGACCTAAATGTTGGAGATTGTGTCAAATTCTCTGGAATGAAACTGAATAAACAATATCTCTGTTTGCATTCTTCTACATGCCAGATCAGAGGAGCATCAGTGTGCTGCTTATAAAGACTAACTCAGCTGATTTTGACAGTATATTAAAAGTTAAGATAATGCACTGGAACCCTTAAAAAAATACCAGAAAAACAAACCATAACTGTTTCTTTTAATGAGGAAACAGTTGACTGAATTCTTAATACAATGCAAAAGAAATTAGATTTCCATGTATTCCTGTTAAATTAATTCCAAATAAGTATTAATATTACAGAGAATCTGATCTGTAAATGGGTTTTTCTGCCTGCACGTTTATTTGTTTATTTGTTTAGATTTTAGGTGTTTTTTTTTCCCTTTTGTCTGGTTTTTCCTCCTGCTGCATCTCTGGAGTTAAAATAAAGAGACATTCCATAAAATATTTACTGTCACTGTGTGAAGACAGAGGAGCAAGAAGGATGCATGACTGAGCAATAAAACATTCCTGCAAGTGTTTGAACATGTCCATTCAGAACAACAGGGGGGAGAGATAACTGCAGAGTGACGAGGGGTGAGGGGTTAGGTGTTAGAGGTGAACTGAGTCCAGAAGCAGCATGGAGCTGCATGGATGCATGTCAGAACTGAACCATATCAGGGAGGGGTGGATTCATGAGCAAACATGAGGGTCTTTCCTGTGCTTGTGTTGTTTGTTTGTTGTTTACAGACTGTATAACAAATATTCACAGACAGAAAAATCAAACATCCTGGAAAGTGAAACTGGTACTGAGTCCTGATATGAGGACACATAACATACTTGCACCATTATACTAATTTCTGCATGTTGAGCGTTTATACTGTCAGCCAATCAATTGTTTAACACGCTTAATCCAAAAAAGGGTCGCAGGGAAGCTGGAGCCTGCACACAAAAGGTCACTGTTCAGGAATCCCCCTCCACCGAGGCTCAAACCAGCAACCTTCTCGCTGTGAGGCCAAAGTGCTAACCAACTGCACCAGCAGAAGAGAATTTAAAACTCTACATCTACATATAAATACATATAAACTTAAGATATATAATCATTAACTACTTTAACTTTAATTCAAAAATAACTTAACATTTTAACATTTGACAACTTGAGAAGAGGACATTCTGACCTCACATTGCAAGTTGGTTCTTAAATGCTTAAAGTTTAAGCTTAAGTTCAGAACATAAGCGTTTCTCGCCCATTTTGAGGGGTGCTGAAGAACCTCTAAATAGAATTTCAGCACCCCTAAAATTTGAGACATTTCTTTACATTTATTTTTGTTTAAAAAATTTTGTTTAGTTTATTATGTTTAAAAAATGAAAAATGTAAAAACCTCACGGTATTTGTATAAGTTTTTTGTCAATACAACAACCCTCATCTTAATAACTGCATCAGCAGCAGTAGCGCCCTCTGTTTACACACACACACCTATATATGTGGGCGTGTGTGTGGGCGTGTGTGTGTGTGTGTGTGCGTGTAAAACAAATTAGGGTTAAATGTTCTCTCCAGTGTGCAATACACACAGACAACACTAGAGAGCAGTGTGAGAGGTAGACATTTGATCAAAGTCGGCTTCATTTTTCTGGTTTTATTTTATAACCCAGTGGGCAAAGTTTATTTCTAAACCTCTTGAAAGAAATATGTACTATGTAAATAGTAATTACCTGACATCTTTTTTATTTATTTCCTTTTATCTATAGAACTTACATGATTTTAGAAATGACCATATCAGTTATACTAATATTTTTTTATATAATTTCATAATAAATTGGTTGCTATAATTATGTAAATATAGAATATTTTATTATTTTAAATATTATGTTATTAGCGTATAACATTTCCTTCATTAAAATAATTAAGTGACACCAAAAACATAGATTTAATTTCAAAAGTGTGTGTGTGTGTGTGGGGCGGCAGAATTATTCTTCATAAAATAATCTTTCAGCTCACCAGTAGTCCTTCCAGTTTTCTGTTGCTACTTTTAAGCATAAACTGGCTCCATTATGCACATTTCAGGCTAAATGGTTTTTATGTATTCACAAGAGCATACTTTGCATACTTAAAGATTATTATTGACTAAGCTGAATTTAGTATATTTTCATTCTGCATTGTTTGTTTGTATCCCTGCTAAAATAAAATAAATGAACTGAAATGTAGACAAAATTAAAATATCAGACTTTATTTACAATCTTTAGTTGGTTTACAAAAATGTAATTCACTGAAATAAAGCTGTATCATTAAGATAATTATAGTCATAATTGATTTAATTATAAATTGTAAATTTATATTATAAATAAAATGATAAATATAATAATAGCTGGTACGTTCATACTTATTTCAGAAAGGTGGTTAAATAATTACATTTTCAAACTAAACTGGCCTAAAAGTGCAGCGCAGGAAGTAGCTGTTCCTCAGCACACGGTACAACCTACTGGTCTTCAGGTCGTACTCAAACATGCGCGGTCCACAGTAGATGTAAGTGAAACCTGCAGAATAGAGATGCTACATGTTAGAACTATAGAAAAGTATGAGCTCATTTAAATAACTGCATCAACAGGAATAGCGCCCTCTGTTGGAAAAAAAAAAGTTAAACCTGTGCGAAAGGGTCAGAAGTAGCAGTTCCCCCCTCGTCCACTAGGGGCTCCAAAAGAAAGCAAATCCCTATAAACTCATGTTTTAAAGGCCAACTTCATACAGAAATAAATATGGCAGTTTCTTTCAAGAGGTACATTTATTAAATCATTCATTTAGATGTTATTTAATCTTCAAATTTTACATAATTACGGACGTGTTCTTTTGATTGACATGTATCTAATATCTGCAGCAAGAAGGCAGAATAGCAGCCTTTTATAGCCAGCTAACAGTGTGCTTAAGCTTTAGCTCACCTACCTCCGGTAGCTCCAGTTAGATCTGCGTTAGCTCAGAGTTAGCTCAGTTGTTACCTCTTATTTATAGGCAGCTCAGAATTTGACAGACCCCTCTCAGCTCCATGTCTCTGACCATTTTTTAATTTTCCCGAGTGATGGCATGCATGACGCTGCCAAGGTGGGACAACCGCCTAACCACCATTCACTTCGGCTCTTCAGAATCCTACTGAGAGGCTCCGTCCATCTTTACAGTCTATGATCGACACCCATGAACTGTAGAAGTGAATCCAGTGTCATAGATTTACAATTTTTCTCTGCTTTTGGCCCCCTCTTTTGCAGGTTTGTAGTGAATCTTTTAAGGTTACTTGTGTTCTGAAGCTTGGCTCTGCCAAACTATTTGGGATGATATGTTAATGATTTTCAAAAGATATGTGCAAAAAAAAAAGAGGTTTGCGTAGCTTAACACAAACACAGACATTGTTTGGTCTAACAAAACCCACTGAATTCTTGCTCCATGTCTGCAACTTCATATGCTGAATCTTTTATGTTTATATGTTCAGCTACTTCTTGTGCATTTGCTGTGATTTCCTGGAGTGTTTTACAGGTTATTTTCAGACAACTAGCTTCCGGAGAACACGGGTGTGATCTGAAGAAGCAAGTTGGAAGATTATTGTCTCATTGCAGTTGTGTTGGGCAAGCAGCTTCCCCATTTCTCATCCACAAACTTGTGAAGCTAACTGGCTGTAGCTTCACATTGGATGCTTCAAGAACAAACCGGACAGGAATTTATATTTTTTAATTGAGTAATGAAGCCTCAAAAATGACTAACATTCAAATAAATGAAAGCTTTCATCCATCCAGCCATTCATTTTTGGCCACTTATCTGGCCGTGAGGTCACGGGGGCAGCAGCCCAGACTTCTCTTTCCTCAGTCACATTTGCCAGCTCATCAGGGAAATCCTGAGGCATTCAAAGACTATCTGAGAGATATAATCTCTCCAGTGTATCCTGGGTCCTACAGGGACGTGCCTGGAACACCTCACTAGGGAGGGTCCAGGAGGCATCTTAACCAGATGCCAGACCACCTCATCTGGCTCCCCTTAATTCAGCTTTAATCAACTTGTATAAAAATCCATTCACCTCACTTGTACCATCACTGCTCCTCACCTCTATACTGGAAGGCTGCCGTCACCTTGCCAGTCAGGTCTGGAAAGGTCTGATCCACCCTTTTGGGGAATCCATGGTCCACAGTCTTAGTGACCTCGTCAAAACTGAAGAACACAAACATCTCCAACATAAATATACAACATATTTACCAAAAATGCAAGCCAATACTTCTTCAACATACCTGAAGTAAAAATCGCCAACAAAGAAAAGTGTTTTCCCCGATTCCACATCATGCAGGGCAGCGTCGACTTTCTTCACAACTCTCGGCAGACCAAAGGCAGAAAGCCTTTTTGGATAGCCTGGCACAAGCTCGTAGCCAGTAAAGGCCCACACTAGATTACCTGTAGGGAAGAGATTCAGATTTAGCTAACTATGAAATTTATTGGAGTCAATACTGAAAATGGAGGATAAATACCCTTAAATAAAAACACTCTGTCGAACCGTTGGCTCTCATAAGCAGCATCGATGTGTTCAGGAGCACTTTGCCAGAAGCTTTTGATGCGTCTTTGCTGAGGTGTTGTGCTCTGAAAGTTGCTACGCCAAAGGAAGCTGAGAGCAAAAAGAACAGGACACAATTCTGTTTAGATTTCAGTTTCAGAGTTCGGAGCTTGGTAGTACAGCATCGCTGATACCTGTCCTTAAAGAAGAGCATCTCTCCTCGCAAGATGGTGACAGCATCCAGGACCATGGTGGAATCGCAGGTATCGGGAGTGGAGGGAGGCTGGGGATATCCTACATTTGTGCTTGAGCCTTGATGTAAACAAGATTAATATAAAGAAATTCTTGAATTATGTGGAGTAAAGCAGCTGAATTAAGGAGAAGGAGCTGATAAACACCACTTAAAAAACACTGTTTCAAGACTCTGCAATGATTTGGTACTAACCATAGAGGGATTGGATGCCTTTGACATCATCTTGGGGAAGAATGAAGGTATCAGGGTTTCTGTATGAGTACAAAGGGTACATGAGGGCACCTGGATCATCTGAGTGAGACAGGCCCAGAGAGTGGCCGAACTCATGGGCAGCAACTATAAAAAGGACGTAGCCTGAAGGAGAAAACCCAGAACAATGGCTCAACATACCTCAGTGTTCTGTAAAATAACACAACGTCTGCAAAGTAAATGATGAACTCACCTCTGTTTGAACGGAAGGTGAAGAATTCATCATCATCAAAGTGAGCATCTCCTCCAATGCCAGACGAAGGAGCAAAGGCATGAGCAAGAGTGTTGCCAGGACCATCAAAGGGGTAGAAATCACCATGTGCTGTTAGCAAGAACAGCTTAATGTTAGATTTAGCTCCCTGATTTCAGAAATGAAACTCCTCTGCATGTAATTTATCTGTATTCCCATGCACAGAGCGACGCAGTCAGAGCCATAAGCTGGCCTAACACTCAGGGTTAATTTTATTGACGAAATATTTATTTTTCTCAATGAATAACCTATAAAAACAAAACAAAAATACCCAGTAGTCATCGCCTTCCAGCGAGGTAAACACTGTGAAGGTGTAAGCTGCATGCACTGACCTGTCACCAGTGGAATGACTGTGTCTTTGTTGTGTGAGGTGGTATATATTATGTAACATTACTACACATACCAGTTATTAAGAGGTAAACGACACTGAAATATGCATTAAGTTTGCAAAGCAGAGATGAAAGCAAGCTGTCAAAGAAAAGCTGCCGAGCTTCAGTACCGTTAATACAGGTCTGTGTGATTCTGTTTAATCAACCTGATGAAAATACCCACCACAACCCCATATTTTAACTCATTTTTTATTCCTTTTGAAAACATGTTTATGATATAATTGTTTGGTTTTGCCTTTTTCCACCCTTGGTTTATGTTGGAAATTTCTAGCTCTGTTCCTGAAATGACTGTACTCACTCTGGCGACCGAAGGAGATCATGATGTCGGCCGTGCTGCTGTAGATTCTTGTGAACGTCAGAGGAGTGACTCTGGCCCAAACCTGCAGAGCTTTGCTGATGGACTCATCCACCTCTGCTGCAGACATGTCAGACGTGTAGTTCTCTATCCTGCATTGTAGAAAGTCTCTTTACACATCGCTCAGTAGATTTTTAAATGACATTTTTTAGAGATAATCCCTCTTTAGGTCATTCACCTGTATGTGAGGCTGTTTTTCTCCCACTTGAGGTTGTTTCCAAAAGTAGAGAAACGAGCCAGTTGGTTGTCTGGAACACCACACCGGGGCTTCTTCATCATCTGCAGAGTTTCAGCATCTAGACTTCCGGTAATCTGGAGACCGTAGAACCGCTGCATCTCACTCAGCTTCTTGGTGATGGGGCTGAATCCTCGTCTGGAACCTGGACCTGTCTGCTCTGTTAGATTAAAAAATTTCTTCAGGTACTTCTGCAAAAAGAGACAAAAAATAGTAACAAATACGTTATTTTTTTTCATTTTGAAGTTGCGAATGAGTCGAGCAAGAACAAACACAAACTTCACCTCTGCAAAGTCTTCATTGTGCACAGTAACTTGGGATACAGGCACACAGCAAACTGCAGCAGCCAGGCTTAGGAGAACGCAGACGCTGAAAGATGTCATCCTTCCTGATGTGTGACCCGTGGGTCTGCTCTGGAGTCAGATGTTATATAGGATGTGGAGTGGAAGTGCTTTATGGAGTGGGCGGGTTGAGCAACTATTGTCTTGGGCAGATGACTCAAGCAATGATGGCATTTACTTAAAGGTGAAGAAAAATTCCCAAAACAAGTCTGTATCTACAACAACATGACAGATGACCTTTCCGTATGGAGAGAGGAATTTCTTCCTGAGACAATAAGCTGATCAGATAAACAACCTGCGATCTTATCAGACGTTAGTGAAAACAGATAAGCATGGAATGTTTGTTATTGTGGATGATTAGAATATTCATCCTGTTTTTAAATGTTTTTATACTCATTGAACAGAATTGTTTAATAATATTATTTCTATTTTATATGATTAGAATATTATTATTATTATTATTACTATAAAAATGCTGTTTTTTAGGTTTTGTATATAGAGGTGTGGTTTCCCAACATCTTTGCTGACGTTTCTCTGCTCAGCTCTGCCGCCTGGAGGCCGCTGATTCTGCTGATAAAACTCTAATTTGGTGTGTTTGCTGGTCCGGACACGCTGGGTCATGTGCTGAGCCGAAGCCCTGTTACGTGTTTCTGTGACTGTGTCCCTGTTTACTCATCAAATGAAACCTGGAACAGCTGGATTACAGTCATTAAATATCCTGATCTGCAATAATCATTTAATAAAGAATGTCAAACCACATCGTGTGCATATGTTTGTTACACTGTGCTCACTGTTTCATAACGTTAGACATTATACAGGGCTGGGCCATCTTTATTGTGTAATGCACGTTCAAGGCAGATTCATCAATAGTAGCACAAAACATTGAATAAATTAATTAAATAAATCAGACCCTTTTGTGGACCAGGTTTTTATTTCTATTGTAAAATTTATAATTTTCTTTTTATTTAAATCTGTTATCATGTATTTTTAAATGACTTTTAAATAAACCTTAAAATTCCTATTTCATTCATATTAGAAGAAATAAATAAATTAAAAGTTAATTTACACAACTATTTATGTTTATGTTGTTTTGACAGTTTGTTTTGCTTTAGATTTAACTGAAGGTAAAATACTTGATCGTTTCTAAAAGTTGTCAAATGTTTTCAACACTTGCAGGATTTCCATTAATTAATTTCTCAGCGTTAACATTTATAATAAATAAATAAACATTTATTACATAACTAATCATTAGTAAACGGCTTTAATTAGAAATGCAACAAAATTACTTAATTTAAAATATGTATAAATTTAAAATAAAAATAAACAATAATTTTGATATTTAATCAAATTAGTAGTTAAATATATTTATTTAAGTATATATTTCAATAGAATTGCTACAACGAATTACATATTTCTTTATTTGACTTTTTTCTATTTTTTGTTCTTTTTTAAAAAAATATCTGACATTTCTTTAAAGTGCTCTAAAAGAGTAACTCCAATATTATTAAATAAAACAAACTATTATATAAATAAATAAAGTGATTAGCAGTGACTGTGGTTATTTAATAGCATTATTCAGATACTAATGATACTTTGTCACACCACTGGATTACATAACGTGTGAGCTTTTTTCCCCGTTTTTACACTTCCCCATAATTCATTCACGATCAGTTCATGACTGGGCACATTGTGGCTGAACGACCAGAAAATAGATCAGAAACAGGGAAACCCAAACACAAGTGTCCTGCAGCAGGAACTGATACCACACCACATATTATTCCAGATATACGAATGTCATTCTGATTGATTGCAGCTAAAAGTGCTGCACATGTAGAAAGCATGTGTGCAGAATCATTTAATAAGCAGAGCTATGTGATTGTATGAATGGGTGCATTAGCATTAGAAAGCATTTTCTGGATCTTTTCACAGTTTTGATGCTACAAAATCAATAATTTAAAGAAAGTGTAGAAAACATGGGATGATATGAAAAGTTCTGCTTTTGTGAGCTTTAGTGATCTAAACACAGGCTTAAAAATGTCTGTAAAAATAATTCATAAAAAAAACAATTTTGTCTGTGTTTTTTATCCTGCAACCGGTCGGCCTATTACATAAATAAGCCTAACTTACTTTATTGTGTTCCATCAGCTGCCATGGTGCTGCAGATTTACAGAACACTGTTTAAAGATGCAGCATGTAGTGGAAAAGAAGCATGACTTCCTGAACTGGCCTCCATTCACTTTATACATTTTTATTTGAATGACAAACACCTCACTGATATTATCTTTATTATAAAAGCTTGATCACTGGTGCATGAGTCAGGAGACTTCCCAAGCACTAAAGCAACAAACACAGCCATGCCGGTGTTTACACTGGCACAGCGAGGCGCTAAAGACAAGCAAGACAGGTCATTAAGTGTAATTAATTTCAGATTGCACTGAAAGGCAGTTACAGAAAATAAACTATGAGCTAATGATGGCTCGTGGATCCCTGCTGACACAATGAGTGCAAAGAAAGGCCTATTTCTGACCTCTGTGGGTGAGGCCACAGTGGCATCACTCTACTTCACTCTTCTGCATGCTGATACATGATGGGGCTGCTGAACTTGCTGTAGTTCTAAAGCGCTATAATTCAGAAATAAACTCATAGATACCACCTAAAACATCATTTTCCTAATATCAACCTTTTTTTAATAGATGACACTAACTGCTTTTTATGGAGAAATATCAGAAATGCACAACAAGTCAATAAAAAAGTACACCAGTGTTTTTCATTGTAGGGTTTTCGGAAAGATATGACGCATAACAATAGCGTTTTGTTCTGGTTATGTCTTCCCTCACCACCACCATGTTATGAGCTGTGCACCAACTTTATTTTTATACGGCAGTGATCAGATAATCTTCATTTTCATCAAGCCTTGTTATCATTTGGAAGGTATTTACATTGGGTTTGCTGTCATTCCTGATCTGGTTTTCAGACATTTTTCTCTTCATCAACCCTTTTTCCGAAAAGTTTGCATGATCTGTGCACACCTCTGACTGCAATGTCTGCTTGGCTGAGTGCTGCATTTCAGAATCGCCTTCATGCTCACTGAGCATCTAGTGAAAGCGTTACTGTCTCAATACAATACATTCACAAGGCATCTAGCATTATTATTATTATACGTTTATATTTAGCAAAAAAGAAAAAAAAATATTTAACGGATTTTTTTTTTAGTTGTAACAAGCATTTTGACAATAAACCTAATGTTGGGAAGTCTGCTTATTTCCCTTTTAAATGGTGCTGCATTTATAAGGAAAATGCATTTGTGGGCTGAGCAGCAGAGATAGTTTTGGAATCCATGAAGTATTGATCTCAGGACTCCTCGGGTAGCCTCTCTTAAACCCTGCTCTGTGGGCGGCCACTGCATTTAGAATCTCATCTTGATACCTCTCTGAACTGAGATGGCCTACATGGATGATAAACCCAGAGAGTGAGACATCTGCCAACACCATCACACTGCCTGCACCAAAAGCTGCTTGTGGGTAGAGGTGCTGACAATGAGGCACCAGACTATCAGCACCTGTGGTGCCAGAAGCTCGAAACAGGAGTCAGGTGCAAAATAAGTTGAATGGCTAGAGAAGATTGGCCGCACATCCCACAAATGCATTTTCCCCAGAAATATGGCACAATTTAAGGGGGGTATAATCAAGTTTTCTACTGGTAGATTTATCATAATAAATATAATTGCTCAAAATGATCCAACAAACACAGAAATTCTTACACATATAAGAATCATTTTAAATCCCACTGTTAGAGTGCAAAGCTGCAAACAGCCAAAACAGGGGTGTCCTGCTCCGTTCCCCAAGAGCCA